>CM055195.1:18468343-18713343 GCA_029224185.1 Karalla daura
CTAGAAGTGAGGGATCCGGTAAACCGGGTAGGAGCACGGTCCATGCCCGGTGTGCGTGTGTGCCTGTTTGGTCTGTTTGCAGACATTTTGTAGGCACACTAGCACGTGGAGGACAGGGAGTGAGGAAGATGGAGGACAGGAGTACTTAGGCGTGGAAACAGGTAAGTAGCAAGGTGAGTTTTCTTTTTCTTGTGTTTTTCTTCTCAGGTGCAGAGAGAGGAGGAGAAGAGTGTCTTGGGGTGAGCAGGCTCCGTGGAAAATAGATAGGTGAGTAGGTTGGGTGTTTAAAAAGAGTCCAAAAAAAAAGGGGGGGGGGTTAATATAAAAAGAAAAAATAAAGAGAATTTTAAAAAATCAACGTTCCATTTGTGTGAGTTTTTTTTTAAATAGTCCATGGTTGAGGATCAAGGGTAAAAGAGGGAGGGGGGAAAAAAAGAAGAAAAGGAAGGGTTTAAATGTGTAAATCGATGACTTTAATTAATACAGGATAAAATAAAAAAAACAGGGGTTAAAAGGATCAGTGCCAGTACATTTTCCTCCAGGTTACATGATTGTAAAAGGAAGGTAAAAGGCTAAAACAGTTAAAACACGACGTTTCAATAAAAATTAATCTTCGTCAGGTGTAAAAGGAGGACAAATAAGAGGTGATCAAAAGAGGCACTCACGGCGCTGGAAGTCTGCTGGGTTAGGGTTAGGGTTAGGGTTAGGTTTAGGTATATAGGGTTTCCAAGGTGATCTACCCCCCACCCGTCAAACTTTGAAGTTGAATAACTTTTGATAGGAAGGTTGTAGCCTGGTGAAACCAAGCTCCACCCCCCCACCCCCCCCCCCCCAAGTTTGCCTGTCTTTTTTACCTTTCTCTTTAACTTGTGAATTTAGATTGCTTGGTTTCCTGCTTGCTTTCCATTAGATTTCGAACCTGGCTTGTGTTTTTCCTGCTCCTGAGGACTTTGATAGAGACTTGTTGAACTGTTTCCTTAAAGTGCCAGAGATCTGCGCTTGCCTGACTTGACTGTGAAAGGGTTGTTCTACATAATGCGGGCCTATACTTTGGGTGTTCATTCAGAATTCAGAAACACTGTTTTTAATTCACTCAGACTTCCGTACAAAACTGCACTATCCGTCCTTAACACCGTCGTATTTGGCTGTATCCCTTGGCTCCACTCAGTATACACCGCAGCGACTGTGCAGCCATGGTGATGGGCCAAGTGTTAAGCCAATCGCACGCAGGCTTTCTTATCTGTGTGCTCCGCTGGGGAAACAAGGGAAGAGCTCAGGAGGACGGAAAGATAAATGTCCTTTCTTTACTCCAAGTGAATTACTCTGCTCTGTTTAATCCTTCTCCGCCCCCTCTCCTCTCTTTCCTCCACCTCAGCTCCCTTCGGTAAGTTTGCAGAGTTTCCTCCTCCCTCAGCTTGTTGGAACAGTCCTGAACCACACAGAGCGTTCCAGCACTCAGCTCATCCTCTGTTTTTTCTCCCCCCAACTCTTCCTCTGTTGCCTTCATTCTGCTCTGACACTTTGCATCTTTTTTTTTCTTGTTGTCTGCATTGTTGTCTGCGTAAACGCCGGTAGAAAGTTCAAAGGCAGCCTGTGGGAAGAAGCTCTCACTTCTTAGCCTGTGTATGTGTGTGCGTGGTTACACACCTGTCTCTGAGGCTTTGTCAAACTAAATGCAAGTCAAATGAACGCAGACAAATATCCACACTGGGCCTCAGACAAGCTCTCACACTAAACTTTCCGCAAAGCGTTTTCAAGCTCGCTGCATGTGAAATGGAATAAAAACTCTTGACTTCTTACTTTGTTGCGGAAATATTCCTTTTTTCTGGAAACTATATTTACAGTTGAACCTGGGCTCAGCCATTATCCACACCAGTAAATACAGCCTCCACTTACTCCACATTACTTTTATAGAGACAGTAGAGGCAGTTTATCGGCCTCCAGGAAATCGATAGCTGCATTTAAACTCTGCCCACTGTCTCATTTTGCAGGTAATAGTGTTGCAACTGACAATTATATTTATGAGTTCATAATTAATGTAACTGAGAATTTTTCCCAACTTCCCAAAGCCCAAGGTGCTTTGTTTGACACTCAAATATAATCTCTTAAAAAAGAGAGGTGGATGCATGCATGCACATCTCTCGTACTCTTTCGTTGTCCATAAAGGGAAGTAGCTGTGCAGTCCAATCATGTCTGAGAGTGAAAGTGCAACAGCAGCCATGAATGGCCAAGAAGAGCCTGTTGTCGTAAAGATAGGCAAAAAGCAATAATCATACAAAGGGCTGAATGTTTCCCCAAAGGCATGCAATATTGACTTGTTAATACTGTGAATCCTCAATCAGTATCCTACTGTCTGTGTTCAAGGTTAATCAAATTTTCTCATGCCAGACATAATAGAAGTGAGGAAAAATAAGGTTTTATGTATGAAAATATCAAAACAATGTATGTACAACAATACCGTACGCCTCCCTTGATTTCCATATTTACCACCTGAGGGTGTGTCACGCACAATGATCCAACAGTGCAGAGGCCAAAGTCAAGACCTGACCCACAGTGCAGCAACTGCTCTGTAACCGCAGACCCCCCCCCCCCCCCCCCCACACACACACACACACACACTTTAAGGTAAACAAAGCTGCTGCCGGAGCTTGAGGGGAGGAAAGTGGATTCTAAGCAGGACGGACACACTGGACAAATATTCTTCTCTCTCACTTTTACTCTGTCACATGAACACAACAGGGAAACCACAGCCTGCATTCAGTCTAATCAAAGTTGGTGGTAATGAATACCAAGGCTACTCACTGAGACACACAAACACACACAGGCTCACACAAACAGCTCTACCACCCACAGCAGCCAGGAGCTAATTTCACACAGTCTCGGGGGAGTTTTAAAAGGCTTAGTCAGGAACAGAGTCAATGAGGGAAACAAAAGGGAAAGTGGGAAAGGTGCTGATGAAGGAAAGTAAAGAGAAGAGCAAACTGGGAGGGGGCAGGCAGGATAAGAAACACAGAGGAGGAGGGATGAAGCAAACATGCTGGCTGATTTAAGAGAGATGTCTTTATCTAAATAAGCCCACTCCGTCAAAACTAAGCCTATACAAACAATGCACTCGATCTTTTTCATCCTGCAAGGATGAATAGCGCAGATATTGTTCTGTCAACACTCCAGGCTCAGTTCCATCGTGTTTTGTTACATTACGGCTCGGGTTGTGGAAGCGGAGTGGTGTGGGTTATTTTTGTTTGTTTCCTATTATTCTTCTGTGACTTATGCTGCTGCGTCTTATTCCTGATGATACGTTTTGACAACACAAGGCTCTGAGACAGAGTGATAACAGAAACATTTCTGCGCTATGACTCATTAGGAATTTGAGTATTCATCTTTCATCCTTTCAGGCATCTATCAGCAAATAACTGTGCTGATGGAAAAACTGTGCAAACTGAATCTAAAGAATCACAGATGGACAGAATCCCTTACACAAGACTGTTTTCTTGGTGCTCTCTGGAGAAGCTGCAGGATTTTGCATATGAGAGAAAACCAGTCCTGGTTGCTCACAGAGGTGGATCAGACACCTTTACCCAGCGTCTCCCAGTCAACACTGTGGTCCGGTGGGTTTTCACTCGAGAGAGTGAACTGAGCTGCAGAGAAACGGGAGCTCTTCCAGGATCAGCAGGACTCTTGAACCCAGACAGTGTTTGACCTTTTCCAGTTGGAGCAATTAATCCTGTCAGATCTGCTCCCGAGGGTCAGTCACCTCTGGGGTGTCTAGAGTGGAGCACATTCCATCCAACTTCCCTCCACGTGACATTTGACCATTCAAAGAGATGGAGCCATGCGTGAACTTCAAGCATATGCGCACTGCCACCTTTTAGCATTTGAGCGCAACAATTCTGTTTCGAGGACGCGTGGTGGATGAGTGGATAGCTGAGCGCCCCCACAAGAGCACAGTCTGGCATGCCTTTTTTTCTCTCCTCCACTCCCTCGTGTAATGCTGTATCGTCTTTTCCATCCCCCAATCGAAAAAGGTGGTGCACCCCGGCGCAGCGACCTCTCGCTCTCTGACCAGGAGGGGAGTGAGGAACACAATTCAGTTCCTTTGTATGTCTTGTACGTGTAAAGAATTTGCAAATAAATTCATGCTCATTCTCAAAAACCTGCATGTTTAGGTCAGAGATGCTTAATTATCCCTAGGTGTGTGTAAGAGAGAGTGTATGGGTCAAACTGCAGCAGTATTATATGGACACTGCTTTACAATTCCAGCAAAAACACGTTTTTCTCTTTTTTCAAATTTCTTTTTAAAATTCCTAATGTAATTAAAGGTAATGCAACGTTGTGTATGGTCACCTGCTCTAATGATCCCACACTACTTCATAACATCATTAAATTTTACCTTTTGCTTTCATTGCATTGATTTAGAGACCCCCAGCAGCAGTGATTATGCTGGAAAACCTGCCATGTACACCTCATGCTTTCACCTTTTCATAATTAAAATCGATCAAAAGTGGCATAGCGACATAGGAAGCAGAGTTAGAACCAAACCCACACTTTTACTGCCTCTATCAATATAAGCTGCCATTATCATTCTTCCTCTTCTTCGCTTTTCCCACCTCTCTCTTTTTCTCTCTTTCTCTCTCTTGACAAACAAACAACACCAGGTCCCTAACAAGCCCACATGAGGATTGGCCCTTCCAACCGGGTGATCTCCGCACTGATTGGCTGAAGGATGTGCTATCCATCCGCAGGGGCTGACTCGATGATTTCTTGCTATTATTATTCTCCATTCTACAATGCTGCAGCTGCCTGTGAGTACTGTATATGTACTATATGGGGGAGTCCTAATACTATTACTTGAATCTGAGTCATGTCTGAAATGACACAGAGAAAGGTCTCTCTACTTTATTCTCACTTAACGAAAACAAAATCAGATTTAATGAGCCCTCCTGGGAAAGCAGCGCTCCCACTGCCTTGACTGGTCGATGGAAGCTTATTCTACTCTTTGGGGGCGAGACAAGGATTTGCAACAGTTCCTGATCATATGTATACAAACCCAATTATTTTGCTCAGCCATTTACGATGATGTATTGTGCTGTCAGAAGGCATTAAGGAAATCATATGTTTTATGGCTGCCCACTTTCCTCACGCCTCAGTGCCTCAGCAGCAGCCGCTCGCTGAGCAAATCAGACACATTCAAAAGTTACAGGTGTCAGCCGAGGCTGCGATCGATAAAACTTTATTTGCTGATGATATTTCGACTAACTTGGAAAAATCATTACCAACTGCGCGTTAGAGGTTCACTTGTCTAAAGCTATGAAATGAATATGGAGAAAAAAAAAACAAATGTGACCCAGGGCTCAAGGCAGTTAATGGTACAAAAATAAATGCTCATAATGTGCTCTCTGCAAAGGACCCAAACACCACTCTTCAGTGGAGCTTACACAAGGGTGGTTTATTCATTCAGGGTCAAGGCCAAGGGAGCAGACGAACAAAAATGGCAGGCAAATGGAAAGGTAGTCCAAAGAAATTATGAAAAAACACAGAAAGAACACAGGGAACACCAGAGGCACAAAGAGAAAAACCAGGAAAGGCATAAGGAAATGGCACTGGTAGGTCTAGCACAAAGACAAGAAGAACTAGCCAGGACCCCGAGGGAGACACCAGTGATTAGGGACAAACGAGGCTCAGGTGCGACACACTAAACTGGAAAACGCACAGGGGGAAAACAGCAGGTAGACCGGAAATGGGTGCAGAGACAAGACAATAAAACAGGAAGATTTTCCAATATACTCAAAAGAGATTCATTACAAGTCAGAAGGCAAATTTTGTTTAGCAAACATTTAGGACATTTTTATTCTTGTTTCAGTTATAGGAAAGTCAACTGACTGTCAATTAATGATTTAATGGCCGAAAAGGAAGGATGGTAGAGGTGATATACAAAACTAAATCTGAAAAACGTCTAAATAATGAAGACTGCACTATGATATCAACTGATTATGAGATACTAAAAAGCCACAGAATATGAACTAAATAGAAATGGGACTTTGGTGCGAAGAATTTGATTTGGATTGATGTTGATGGTGAAATGGTAGTACAACATCTTCAATTTGTATATTTAAGTATCTGGAAAGGCAAACAAGCTTCTACTTGAGAGCTAAATACATGTGTCTTCATGAGAAAATGCAAGATACCGACAGAACTCCCACTAGGCAATGTTGGAGAAATTTGTTTCCTTCAGTATTCTGTGTTAATATGACTGCAGAAAGCAGTGAACATAGCAGTTTTGTGGCCAGGCTAGCGCTGCATTCACCAAGTGCTGAGCGCTCTGTACATTTGTCAGACACATTTTGAGTAACTGGGGAGGGAGTCTCCTGCGTAATGAGAACCAGTTTAGCATTCACTGCATTAGTTCTAAATGCATTTGGCTGGATCTGCGATGCCAGCGGAAGAGGATACAGGCGAACAGAAGAGAACGAGAACACCATCAACGCGCCCACTTGCTCGCTGAGCAGCAGGTAGCAGTGCCGGTGCTGTCAATGACATTGTGGAAATATGGTTTAAAAGATACCGCTGAGAGCTCCAAGAGATAAGAGGGAGAAATGTTGCAGCCACAGGTCTATTTCTGCACATTTATTTTCATCAGGAGGGAAGATTTAGTGTCTGGCACTCCAGCACTTGTCTTTTCAAAACAGGGAATTAAATCACAAGTCTCTACGCCTTGATTTACCTTGGAGGGGCACAACCTTGCATCTGCTTTGGCGCCAGACCTTATTCTCTAATCTGAAAGTTAACATTGCAATTATTGGGTCAATCCCACTGTTAATTATTCTGAACTGAACTGTACGCTCTCTAAAAGTGTGAGAATGAAAGTAAAAGCTCTCCTAGCGCTGTGTGTTCTTGGTTCTGGACCTAGTCTTTCGTCTCGGAGCCGCACTGCAGAGGAGGTGCTGTTACACGCACCATCAGCTCCAGTCTCTCCAGCTGCTCCCCGCAAAAGCCTCCTATTTCTACCACGAGTTCAGTGGTCTGTTCACCCATTATTGTTCAGATTAAAAATCTGTTTTCGCAGCCACGCAATTGCAATCTCCATATGAGCAGTTTAAAAACACTGAGGCTGACATTAAAGAGCGGAAGCTGAAACTCTGGGCGCTCACTTTAAACAACATTGAGTCCCCTCTGAGTGCAGTTCTACGGTCATCTGTGCTTCGAGCTTTCACAGAATACGACTCCAGATTGAGATGTCTCCGCCTCAGTCTCTGCACCACGCCCCTCACATACCCTTCATGCTGCTGGCACAGCGGTGCAGTCAGGGTGACAGAGGGCCTCAGCATTTGCAGAGACCCCTCTCTAAATGTAGATTTGTCTCGGTTGCAGCTCTGGAAATCAGGGCTGTGTGACGCTTAAAGAGCCTCCGTGAATAACCAACAGGATCTACATCATTCACTTAGACAGACAGCCTGTTTGACATTCAGCACGAGGACTGGAGTGTGCCGCTGTCAGCTTGGTTATCTGCAGACTCTTCATCAAATCTGATCTAGCGTCAATGCATGTTAGCGCACATTATGTTTTTCATCGCTTTCATTTGGAGCGCATCATACGGCGTTCCCCAATAAAGAAGAACACAACGACTCGGGACATATTTCCGTCATTTATTTCCATTCACTTGTGATTTCCTTTCCCTTCTGGAAAGCCAGCTGATGATGTACAGCCCCAACTCATCGATCAATCATGCCATCTTGCCTTCTTTACATGCCTTTCATTTCTTCCCAATAGCTGCTTGAGCTACTACACACGCAGAAGCAACATTCACAAGCTGGCAGATTTTCTCTTTGTTTCTCTGTGCACAAATTACTGTTGTCATTATAGGTCTTAACCTGTGTCTGCGTGCGGGCGCTTAAAAAACTTCTCTTACAGCTGTTCGCACCCACTTTGCAATTCATCATGTGTAAAACACCATTTTTCTCTTTTGTCATTTGTCTCTCTATGATTATCACCCTCCCTCCTTTGTTCTCTCTCCGCTCATCCACCCGTCTATCTTCATCTTATTCATGGGTGAGCCTGTGCACCTGCGCAGACATGAAATAAACATGGACTGCAGTGCTTTTGAAAGAAGGTAATAACAGTCTTCATCTTACAATTAATAACATGTATAAGCTACAAACACACCATCCACTATGAGTCTTCACTCCACCTTAGATGTTTATTTTGTTTTCCTGTAATTGTGACAGCTCTTTCCATCTTGTAGATCTATATTTTCCGATTAAACTTGAATTGAATTCAACAACACATGACAAAAATAAATTTCCGCATTACTATTATATAATATTATATAACTGTCTGGTTGATCACGTCTTCCCCTGTGGAACCATTAACCAGCTTCAGTCCAGGAGGCAGACACCGACTTAGACTAGATTTACAGTAAAACTCTCTTTCATGAAAAGCAGATCATTAGACCTGCTGGAGGCTCTGCCTATAATAAAGCAGCTGGGTGTTCCCCTCCATCTTCTCAGAGGATGCTGAGCTTTTGCATATACTTGGCCAACACTCGCTACTAGTACTACTTCTGTCCAGCCTGGTTGTGCACAGGGCGAAAGGGAGTTTTTCCTTGCCACCACTGCTTACTGCTTGGTCATATGTGGGATTTGTTGGGCTCTATTGCACTATTAATAATAAAGTTGAGGAAGTTGAAGTCTGGAGAAAATGAAACTCCTCCCTCCACACATGAGTTGGTTGAGCGGTTGAATTATTGCATCTGTGACACGGCCACAGTCAATAAGCAGAGTAATCACAAACAGAATCATCATACCCGTCTTTACAACAGTTATGATGACCATAATGGGCATCATAATCATAAAGCTGCCAGGGATGCTAATCAAAATGCTGATGGTAGAGTGCTGGGTAATTGAAATGGATGTGAAGGTATTTATCTCAGTCTGTAGCTTCTTTTCCCTTAACTTCAAGTCTTACAAATGCGAATGAAGCGAGGAAGCTTCTTTTGCATTTCGCTCGCCTTTGAGACTGCGTGTTTGCTGTTGTGTTTGTAGCAGTGCATCTGAGCATGAGTGTGTGAACGTGCGGCACCGGGAATATGTATGTCAGTGCAGCAGGGAGAGAGATGAAGTCAGCACTGAGAGCGGATGCTGGATTTTGTTATGACTGAGAGGTTTCAGAGAATAAAAATGAAGAGGGAGATGCAAAAACCCCAAAGACATTCAGTCTACTGTCATGGAAGACTGAGAAAAACAGGAAATATTAGACTCAGGGAAGCTGACTTTTTTCTTTTTTTGCCATTTTTGCTGAATTACCTAAAAACGAAATGGCTCAATCAATAAAGTGGAGGCTTAAGAAGATAAGTGGGCAAAATGCCCTGGAAAATTCAATTCTGAATTTATGCTGAGGACACTCCAGTGTTGGGTGACTGGACAAACAGTGGCTGCTCATGATTGGCTGTATTCTTCTCTGTCTTTTTAATTTTTAGGCCAATTTTTGTCATTTAATTTTACTAATATAATGGTCTCCCTCTGAAGTGGCTGCTTGGCAACAGACTTTCAATCAGATTGGAAGATGTGTGTTCGTATGGTTTCTGTTACCAGGGTCTGACAGGATTTCTCCTTCATCTTTTCTGTTTCTAGTCGGAGACAATCTCCTCATCAAGCACACCTGAAGCCAGCAGAATAAAAATAAGACCGGTCCATAAAAATCCCAGCTTCTCACCCCACTCTTTGTCAGATCAATCCTTATATCTTTCGGGCGGTCTTTATTCCCCGTGTGCTTCTCATCTTGCTTTGTTCTCTCTTAATCCTGCTTTCCCTGTGCTTCGGCTCCATTGTTGTTGGCTACATCTGTCTGGCAACACGCTGGCTTGCTTGGAAAGTTTTAACATCTCACCAGTGCTTTGGCACTCTGTCTCACGAGCAGGACTCTCTGTTCGCGCAGGTGACATTTAGAGTCAAGCTGGGTGGATTCCAATCGCCCAGAGCCTGCTGCAGACTGCCAAAATCAAGCTTTTCCCACATGGATTTTATCGTCTTCAGAAGCTTTTCCATTACAGTAACATGACAGCGAGTCCTGGCCAGACTGCCGAGTGCCTTGGTGTGATGTTATGTAACATGTCCGAACTTCTTCTCAGATTTTTAATGTTACTCCTCTCCTCTCGCTGTGCTGCCAAAGCTTTCCTTGTCACAAAACAAGTGAACATTGCAGCACGATTCAGCTTCCGATTCAATTCGCAATCCAGGGCATCCAGGTGAAGCAAAAGAAAATCTAAAATATCAAACTGGAGAAATTCAGGATCAGATCCTGCCAGAGAACATAAAATCACAGAATTTGACAACAGAGGTTAAAGAGCCGCAGAGCTAATTTGCTTTAGAAAATGAAGGCAATGAATTATGCAGAAACACAGTTGTAAAAAAAAGGAAAAGTGTCAAATACCATCTGAAAATTTGCCAAACTCCAAGTGTGTGCTGTGAGAAAGATTTGCGTCGGGATGAAAAGGGAGCTTCCAGCTTCTCTGGAGTGCACTTGCTAAACGTGTAGATAAGTCAATGAGCTCTGTTTTATCTCCCTGTATGACAACACATTAAGCTGCACATGACTGCAGACTGACGTGTGCTCATCGGCGACAGTTTATGGGCTTGTTTCAGACGGAGATTTCACAAATACTCAGCAGTAAAATCCATCCAGTGCATTATATTTGCTGACTTTGTACACAATAGTATTGAGCTGATCACCAGTCTATCATAAGGTAGACACACACATATAAACACACACACTGGATTTGAACCAATCTTAAAAAAAACATCTTTCATCTAAAGCAACAAAATGCAAATTGCAACAGAAAAGACCAGTTATTTGCTGCAATCATATCAGACCTCAACTATACTGTCATACTGCGTCACTGTAACTCCTCTTAGGCACAAGAACAGACGAAGCCTTTTACTTTCCACTATACTGTGGAAGCACTTGAAATCACGTCATGTTAAGTCCTCGAGAGCAAGTGTTGAGATGCACAGTGTGATAAAGAATAAATAAACCATGCATTACAAATTCACTTGAAATGCTGATTTGAAACACTGGCAAAATTTTCCTTGTTGGAGATGAAAGCAACTTTGCATTTGTACTGAAGTGCAAAAAGCTGGTCCAGCTCCCTGGGATTGTGACAAATGATTTTTTTGTTGGAAGCAATCAGGGGGTCATATGGTGGTGTACAAGCTTGTATAACCATAGTAGTTTAATTTTCAAGATTAAAACTAAATCTAATATGCCTGATAAAAACAAACTTAACTGACTTATCTAATAACATCTGCAGCACTGGGAGCCCTGATCTTTTCTATTGGCAATTCCTTTTAGTCAACGTGTTCCTTTCATGTTTCTCTCAATGACCGATGTTGTGATGCACTGACTGAATCTTTCCAGATCTGCTAGAAAGGACGTGTATCATTGCCGGACAGCGCCTTGTCAAAGAGCGCAGCAACATCAGCACATGAACAGCAAACAAATCAAAGTGAGCCTCACGACAAGTGTCACACGAGGTCATAGATCAGGGCAGCGTTAAAAAATAGTGGCGCGGATAAACCAGCTCAGGAACAATGCCTGCGGGTGCTGAGTGGGGAATATGCCGGGTAACGCTGTAATTTCAAGGTCCTTTGATTCACAGCAGGGATCCTCCCATCAGCCCTCTTTCCCTCCATCCAGTTTCATTTTTTTTTAAATTTAGGATTGAAGTAATACCCATTTCATCTGAAATTGAAGGGCGGCAAAGGGCAATGGGATTGCATAAGCACAGATACACACACACACACACACACACATATGCACACAGGGTGCAGTAAAAGACCACGATTAAATCATTTTTTCATCAGGACCTCAGGCTCACTAACGACACTCAGTCAAATCTCAGGGGATCATCAGCGCAAACAGACCACATACAGATGACATACAGTAAAAACCAACACAGAAAATGGCCAGTGCATCACCGTGACAAATATTCTGTGCGAGAAAAAAAATGCGGTAGAGGGAAATAAAGAAAAAAACAAAACAAAACACAAACAGCATTCTTACTGGCAAGGAGGAAAAGCTCCCAAGTAGGAGATGGGAGAGTCACACAAGCCCAGCTGCAGTGCCATTTTCACTGGACACAGGTCTGCTGCTTTGAGCCAGTGCTGTGCTGTGAAATCATGGCTTTGAATGCATCACATTGTGGAGAGGTGGATGCAGGTTGTGTTTATGCAAACCGGGCGGCAAGGTGCGATTTCAGTGCCAGTTCTCTTTCAGTTCGCCATGAAATTTCCATTCTCTTTAAGCTTGCTTACACCAAACACAAAGGCAAACACAAAGAGCAGTTTTTGCAGCTCGATTTGTGCGGCCACACACACACAGACACAAACACACACACACTCACACACAAACAATCATATACTTGCTTAGAGAATAAACCTCTTTAATGTATGTGATAGGAGCATTAAATTTCATTTACATTTTCTATCTCGCTCCGTTCATGTAGATATACATGTTCCATATCTCCACTGAATGCATATCATATGATTCAATGTGATTGAGGCTTTCACTGAATTAGATAAATTGCTGATTGCAATTAATGACACTCAGCTGATGAAAGGAGGGAACAGTTTATCCAACAACAGCTAGTGATTTGAGTGCATGCGGATCAAATGTATGCATGTTCACCAGGATAATTAACAAGACTGTGCTGTACAAGGCCCACTGTGTGGGCGTCTGCATGGCAAGCAAGATCATCCGTAGGAATTCAAGATTTAAGTGTAAAATGACTGTGATGCCAGAAAGCTGATCGTATCTAAACCCCAAATGCTGGTCGGCTTGATGAAAAATTACATTGAAATACCATTGGAAGCTCTCTTTTTACATGCAACACTATTTGCAGTGAATGGCGGTAATAGGCACATGTATGAGAACCCAGATAAGACTGACTCAAGGCGCGCAAAACAACTGCGCGTGAAATCGCTTAATTAAACAAGAAATAAAATAATAAATAATTAAGATAAAATGCGCGTCACCATAATTATAATCTCGCTGCTCCCAGAGAGGTTTTTCTGATTAGAGCTCAACCTGAACTCTCCTCCCGGCTCATTAGAAAACTGTCTGCTGCAATCAGAGGGGGCGAGAGGACCCGACGTGATTGGCTATTATATAGAAGCTCGCCCCAACTCCTCCTCCCTCTGATACTGTATCCCTCCCACGGATAATCTGCACATCCTGCTCGCTGCCACGGCTGCACACCTACGTCTGCTCACCAGAATTGGAAAAATGAATTGGCCACACCTTTCTTGTCTAGTGTGTGTGTGTGTGTGTGTGTGTGATGACAACTCAGTAACAAGGCTGGAGGCAGGCTCCAAACTCAAATCCAATACTCTGCACCACAAAAGAGAATCGAACAGATCAAACACTCATTTTGTGTTTGTGTGCTGCTGTGTGTGTGTGTGTGTGTTTGTGTTAGTGTGTGTGTGCTTGTGTTTGTGTGTGAGGGACAGAGATAGAGACAGAGAGAGAGGGAGAGAGAATGAGAGATTGTGTGTTTGTATAAATGTTTGTGCCACATGACTAGGTCAAAACATTACAGTTGCAACTAATTAGTTTTCAAAAAAAAAAATCAACCCCCTCTGGTCTGGTTTTGACTTACACGTGTTGAAGTATTTCATCAATTTTCCACAATTTATCTTAAGATGCACCAGTTTCGTCTGCTTCTGTTGCTAAAACCAATTCTGCTGTATAGTAATTTAAATCTCGCAAAGAGCCTGATTTCCAATATCTGCAGACTTTGATTGCTGTCGCACAGTTTGCAATCATCTGGAGGTGCTGCACATGCACATTGTGTGTGTACATACACACACAATGTAAAATTCACATACAGTAGATGAATTCACACATACAGTAGATGCTAAACAAGTTTCCTGCAGACATGTCAGTGGATTTTTTCTTTGTCCATCAGCAGGAAATCAGTTATTGTGCTTTGTAACCGTCAAGTACCATTGCATGATTTTTCTTGTCCGCAACACAGAGAAAGAAAGACCTGTGGGAAATGTGTTAGGCATGGGCAGAGCTCATAATAGCGCAATTACAGGAAAAAATAGCGAATAATAGAATAAAAAAGGTAGCAGCAGGCGGATATATAAAGGTGTGCAAGACTGAAGTGAAAGAAAGGATAAGAAGGGAACAAATAGGCTGAAGCAGGCAACAAGCTTTTCTCTCTGAAATATGATTGGTTGACTTAATGATGTAGCAAAGACACACTTCTCCCCCTCTCACGGTTTAATTACCATTCATCACAAACACACTTGGCTGTTGATTGACATTGTGTTTGAGGCTGCAGATCAGCGCTGTTTGTTTGTCTCAGTGCAGCAGGACTCATTTCTTGCACTAATGACTTTGCTGGCTCTGCACAGATGTTGGAAATAATGGATCTGTCACTGTCCAAACTTAAAGAAATTCCCATCCTGCCTCTTGCTCTTGTTACTCTGCTACGATATCTCTTAGATCAAGTTCTTCTCTCTTCCCCCTCGTCAACCCCTGTCTCGTCTCTCTCTTGACTTCTCTCCACCCTGACCTCTCCGGTCTCTTTCCATTCTCCTCATTTACGTTGGGCTGTTGACACTCTGTTTGAGAGCAGAGATTAGCATTGCGTTTGTTTGTCTCAGCAAGTGCCGGGACTCATTTCTCACACTAATGATCTGGCTGGTTATTAATGGGTGATAGCTCTAATGGAGCTGTTACGTTCAAAACTCATAATCTCCTATTTTGGTCTCGGTCTTTCCTGCTACACCCCCATACAATCCTGATGAAGGGAAGAAACTATGTAAATGCTTACTTTCTCTATTATCCCCCTAGGTGTGCGTGTTATTGTGTGTGTGCTTGGATGGACTGGAAACCACAGAAACCCCACTGGGTACAAAGTAGGGATGGGTTGGGGTTAAATATTTAAAGAAGTACTAAATGTTGAAATACTTAAACAAGAGGACACGCCATTCAGAGTAAAGCAGGAAGAAGTATTCATTTTGTTTGTTTCTCCAGTGGCTCATACAAGTGTTTTTAATCTAGTACAATAAACAACATGCAGGAATTTGTCATAGATCATTATTCTTTTGTGTTGTGAATACAGCAGGAGATGTGTGCGACTGTGCAGCAAGTCTGCACAGGAAGGATAATTTTATGCGCCATAGACATGATTGCAACTTTCTATTTCTTGGATAGCATCCATCCACCATACAAAGACAAATTAAAAGGCTCCTCCTGATAAATAAACTTTACAGCCTGCTGGTTCAGACTTCCTGGGTAAATGTTGTGCTTGTGGGAAATGGTTTTACTGTACTGTACTGAAACATAAAACCAAAGGAGAACTAATAAATAAACAACCAGTTGTAATCTCTGCATATGTTCCTCCAGGTCTGTCCAGATCATGCAGAGAGGACTCTGAAAGCGTCTAACATAGCATATTATCCAAGTTGCCATACACAGCACAATGGCAACAACTGGAGCAACCATAACGTTTGACTCTCACAGTGCAGCACAGTTAGCAGCCCATTGTGTCATTTCACAGCAGTCGGAGTCGAGGCCACCGTCACCGTTTTTACCGTCTGCAGTGAAATCAAACTGTACCGTGAGTGCGGGGACTCAGGGGACAACCGAGCACAGAGCAACAAATCTCAGCTGCCACACTCAAGCCTGGAGGCCAATACTGTAGTAACCAAGGCTGTACCTGCTGAGACACATACAAACACACTTACATGCTCAAAGTTGACAAATCATCTTGCCAGCGGCAGAGATCTGTCTGTGCAAGTGTGTGTGTGTGTGTGTGTGTGTGTGTCTCAGCATGTGGTTGTGTTTGTGTGCATAACTCAGGTTTGAATAAATGTAACAAATCCCTGAAGTCACAATTACACCCTAACCTGAATACACAAACACGTGCACTCGGCACACACAGCATTTTAACTTAAGTCCACTTTGGGGACATGACAATCACTGACTATTATTTCCTAAAGAATCCCCACAGCTGCTGCTGGTCTGACCTTTGACATAATTGCAAAGAACAAGCTCTTCCCCCATCCTGAGATATATGTTTTATCCTTCATTGACTGCCTTGACAATGAAAGGTGTCCCAGAAAGTTGTCTATGTCAAATAAGCACAGCCCTCCAAACCACCGGGGGTTGGCGCAGCAATATGAAGTTATCAGCTATTGAAGAGATATGTTTTACAGGTGCCTCCATGATTAGAGAGTTTTGTCTTTGTTGCTTCGCCCTCAAAACACACTGAGCAACAACACAATGAACAAATAGAGAACAAAGACTTACCTGTTGTAACATCAGAGAAAGAGGAGGATCAGACATGAAAGGAAAACAGCAAATGAAGTTCGGTTAGGTTGAAAACTGACATCCTGATGCTCTGTTTATACACACATACACAGACATATGAATTCATACACACCCACATGCCAATGTTTTTTGCTTAAGAAACTTTTCACCATAATTACATGCTTTTTTCATTAAATCTTGTTTAATGTTCTTTCTCACATACACTCTTTGCTCTCCAAATTAAAGCAGACACACGTAGCACGTCAATATTTTGTAAGACACAATTAGCTCTTTGGACCTCTGGTCTAGTTTGTTGCATTGAGTCTCTGTTTCTCTACTTCAGGAAAACCAGTGGCTCAGTGTCCTTTTTGTTTCCTTTGGTGGAATGATTTCTGCTCCTAAAATCCACTCGACTCTGCCATTCATCCAAAAGGGACTTTTCAGCAACATATTCAGAACATCAGATATTTAGAAAAGAAATGTGAAGAAATTATGTTCATCCTTCATCCTCCAATCATATCAAATAGAACTAACAAAACTGAAAACAGGATGTCATTTTCGAGCTTCGACAGAGGACTGCTCTCTCCATCTGCCTATCTAGTTAGCACCAAATGAGTCAAATGAAAACACCGTGGCGTATGAGAGTGAGTACATGTACATACACGTATTTACAATTTTGTTTTGACTTTTGTTTTGACCTTTCTAGCAAAAGTATGACACTAGGCTGCTCTTAAAAGCTGTGACCCTTGTCACTCCCTTGCTGAGTGATCCTTGTTAAACCAGGATGTGGGCGCTGGTGGAAGAATGTGAATAAAGCCACTTTAAGCTCTTGACTTTTGAACTCTGAGGTGCAAATATTGAGTTGAAGCAAAATATTTTGGTGGCATGCTGCCCATTTCAAACACCAGTGGAGACAGGGATGCTGGAGATAACTGATCATGAGGAGAATGTGAAGCAAGCTGTGGCCCAGAAATACCAGGATCCAAGACCTCCAACGTGGCAACTCTCAGCCTCACAAGTGCAGTGTCCCTGGGGATCGTACAATCATCATGGCAAGGAAATGCAATTCCTGCATCCCAGGAAGTGAGACAACCAAAGCTCGGCTCAGTTTTGTTTTGGGTCTGGCAAATGGCATGCTGAGTGCCATATGGGCACAGACACATACTAAACAGAATAAAAGCGCACATAATGACAAGAGAAGAATAAAAAGTACATTCGGTGGAAGAGTGCAGTGGAAATTCTCACCCACTCTTTTCTTTTTGAGAAGCCAGGCAGAGAAAGTCAGAGTGGGTTGATATTGGCTATTTCCATCTAAATGTCAGAGCTCTCACCATGAAAAGTTGCAGTAATAAAATCCAAGAAGACATACAAGTAAGGGGTCATGAGCATTTTCATTCTGTGTGTGTCTGTGTATGTGTGTGTGTGTGTGTGTGTGTACACCTGATATATAGTGAGGACCAGAGTAAGTCTAAGCAACAGAGTGCAGACCAAATGTGGGGAATATATTCTAGTGGAGCAGAATGTTATAAGGTTAACACAAAATACTTATAATTAGGTAAGGTTATATGTCAGTAAGGGTCCTCAAAGGGAATGAAAAGCACAGGTCTCTGAGTTTATGTATCCGTGCATTACTTGAGTTGCATTCAACTGAGGGTCATTAGTCAGATCACTTCAAGTAGAAGAACACCCATCTTCATTACAATTCAATATGTGCAGTATAACACTTTGTATGAGAGGAAAATATACCAGAACATAAAAGTACACAATCACCTTGTGATATCTATTGTATAGAAGACATCCTGCAACTCATATTAACTCAGCAGAAACAACAGAGCAAAGCTCTGCTCAGACATCAAATCCGATCTTTTACATTGGTATGATGAACTTGTTTCCAATATTAGCATTCATTTAAAGGTGATTTGCGTGCAACTGAAGGGTTTCTTTGCATGATCTGCTTCATCAAGTCCTTAAAATCATTCAGAGGTAATTGCCATCACAACCGTGGTTATCAGCCTCATTTGTTATCCTGGCTTTTTTTTTTCTTCAGGCTCTGCACGAGCGCCCATAAAAAGAGGCATTTGGTGTGTCATTCGACTCTTATTTCACCTAAAGTGCTGCTGCTACAGTCAAGAGAGACAGCTTTTTAAGGTGGAGAGCTATGAAGACTGATAGGAAAAACTATTACAGCCAAAGCAGCAATATGATGCCAATTATATCACTTCATTGTCTTGTTATATTGTACAGACATCTGCGACTTATCAATCTCCCAAACTTTATACTTTTGATAGAGGATATTTTAGAGCGTCATAGACGGGGATTGCAGTCAGCTCCCAAGCTAACTTAAAAATGTATGTTACTGTTAAAAACACTATTATAATTAATCGATGAATTGTCCAAATTTCTATTAGTTGTAATACTGGCAGTAAAGAATTAGAATTTGGGGATAAATACATAATCCACAGTAATTAAGAGTAATCCAGAAAACCCTTACCTTAACTTTTTGGGGGAATGAACGAAAGTAAGTATTGATCCCTGACATCTGCCTAAACATGCATTTAGTATATTTAGCTGTGCGTATGCAGGTCTTCAGTGGTTCCCAGAGAAGTTCAGCCTAAATGGATTCCATAAAAACAGTGAAGCCGTGTCTGCCAGTATTGGCAGGGACAGACCAGTTTTATCAGTCAGTTTCAGATAAAAGAAGCCTCCAGTATTGATCAGCAGGATCCCAGCTCACCTTATTATCCTACTCAGAATCCATGAGAAAGTCACTTGGAACATGCCAAAGGCTCATGCTTTCAAGGTTACATTCACACGCACACACACTCACACATACATACGCACATACAGGTACCAAAGGCAGAGTAGGAGAAAGATATGAGGTTTACAGAGACAGACCTGATTCCGTGTGTATTGCCGGATGTTTGCTTCATTAAAATGTGAGTGAAGCTGCATCTCACATGCTGAGTCAGCTGAGTTTAATTAAAACTGTCAAACAATTCCTGTGTCACCCTCTGACATGCATTAATGTATTCATTTCCACACACACCCATCTCTCTTCCTCTCTCCTATCAAATGAAGTGCCAAATTCTCATAATTAATCTTCGAGCCATTTGGCGTCACTGTTCTCCCCAGTCTTTCAATCACGAGGACGGCCATAGTGAAATGACACACGGGGGCTGTGCCAATACACAACCCCACAGGGATGCGAGGAGTAGGAGTGGGTGGGAGAGTCAAGAAAATGGGGGGAGCTGAGTCCATCGCTCTGGTTGCCATTAAGTGGGAAGTTTTCCAGTCATCAGATAAAATGACCTGCGGGGCCATCGCTGTCACTGAAGACACTGTGCGCTGGACCTCGAGTCGTTTTTCTTCGCTGAGAAAAAAAATGAAACCGAAAGGCAGCGGAACTTCAAACAAAGAGCTGTGCCTCCGCTCGGTCTACATCTGCTCGCTGCTCCGTTACACATGCACTCAGGCTGATGAACCTGTGCACGCATAATGGGATAAAGATGAATCAGGTGAATTTCTCCTTTTGCTGCATGAGACAATAGACAGACTGCTGTGCATAACAAGCAGCGTTTGCTGTTATAGATGTCTGATTATGTCATTCCTCTGTATCTGCACCCCCCTCTAGTGCCTATTTTTCCACCTCCCTGTGACTAAGTATTGCTCTCAGTTTGACATCTACCTGCTGCTGCCTTGCCTATGAATATAATTTGAATATGTGCTGTTAATTCAATTTTGTTTTGGAAGACGGCACATGGAAATTGAGTTGGCAAGAGTCCCCTGGGATAAAAGAGCATTTCATTTGATTAATTGTATAAAATAAAGCAGTTATTATACAGTTTGCAAACGCGTAATCCAGAAAGCACTTTCATTAAAGCACTATAATCAATACAGCTGTTGAAATGGATGGAGAGTTTAGTGCTGTTTGTTTTAATAACATTAGTGAGAAACACTTGCAGTCAGCCCATGTAAAGTCAAACGACATGTTGACACTTTTCAGGCACCTTGAGTCCCACGACGACCCATTAAGATCTTAAACACATACAGCACATTACTGGACAGGGTACATCTTGTTTGTGTAGCTGCGCAGAGTTGTGAAATCACTTTGCATATGATTCTAATTATTGTTTTCATAGAGCCACTGCTGCATAACATTGCTACAAGTCTTTACAGTTTAACAACAAACACCGTTCTGTATTAATGTCTTGCAATAGGAATTCCACACAGCCATGGTGTAGATGTAATTCAGACTTGAAGATCTCAGTCATAATCCATCAGAAAGTGAATAAATGTGATACTTCAGGTTTGGCAACAGCAAGCCTTGGTGGACGGTTCTTTATCTGACAATAATTAAGTTGTCTAATATTATATTTTCATGTCACCAAGGGAGCATTTACTTCCAGCCTAAACTGTTTGTTGTCTTTATTATTTTCTTCATCATTTAGCCTTTACTAACAAATCCCTGTCATCCCACAGGGGGACGTAACTTTGTATATCAGATTCTAAAGCTTTGACAGTTTGTGTATGTTTGCATAGCAGGTTGTGCTGAAACACCTGAACAAAGCATTAGAGATAGAGGCTTAATGTGGGTGATGGGTGCTGAAAGAAGATGAGGCTTTTTTGCAGGACAGGGCCCTGTAGGAGCTGATTTTGGTGGAACATCTGGCTGTGGAGAGGAGGATCCTGGCATTAAAACAGATTAAGATTTTGAACACGATAACAAACAGCTGGTGGAAAGTCTACCATCGACCACTTAGAGAGGGCTGAATAACTTCACTCTACAGGACATGATTCAGTGGGTTTGGTCCTCAAAACCCTGTCCACCACCTCCCATGCATTTACGGCAGACAATTAAAAACTTCCATCACTGACTGAATGACTTCTAAATTAAATGTGTCCTTCAAGCTTGTATCTATGTGTTCAAAATGAAAAAAAAAAGTTTAAAAAGGATACAAGGGATAAAAACACCATCTGGCTTAAATCTAGTTACTCATGTCTCTCTGGGTTTGAAAGTCAGCCTGAAACAGGACATCCAGCCAGCTGTTAGCCTGACAGCGCTACAGCGTCTGACTGGAGAGTGGTTGTGTATTGCCAGCAAAATTGGGTGTGAAGTTGGCACTGACAGGCCAAAGCCAACTCCAATTCCAGCACCATCACCCACATCAGTGGCAGTCTATCTGAGGGGGTTAAAGCTGAACGCTGTGTCCAATTCTCTTTTTATCCTCTTGACTTTTCCATTTCTGACCCTCAATGTGAGCAGAAATGACTCACTCACACCACTCTGACAGCAGAGATACCAAAATACAGACCAACAATCAATTGGACTTTACTCCTTTAAAAGTGGACAGAAACAACATGGTGTTTGAATGTAATGCTTGGTTCCCTCAGCCTTGGTATGTCTGATTGTTAAGTTTGTAAGTTTCAACAAAAAGCATTTCCAGGATTTCCACAAATTTTGGTGGAAGGTTCTAGCATGGACTAAAGAAGAAGGTGTGGGTGTGCAGCTCTAGTTTACAGCTGTGGATACTTCATGCCATCTTACGACTGCATTATACAGTTTAAAAAAAGAATCATAACATTTTGGCATTTTCCATTGGTTAGTAAACACCTTTAAAAATACAGACTATGACACAAACTCCTGTCTGGAATTGTTTCCTGCTTTCGCTATTCTTTAACATTTTCTTCATCATTCCCATCATCAGATGTAAATGTTTTAATACTAAGACACTGCCAAGCCCGACTGCGACAAGGCCTCTGGTTTGAATTCTGCCTGGATGGAGGACCTTTGTGAGTGATTTGTATATTTTCTGCATGGTTTTTCCAGGTACTTTAGTTTCCCTCCCATGTTTGGGTTGATTGGAGAATCTTATTTGCCCCTACGCACCAGCAGATCAACACAACACTATTACGGTACAAAGTTGTTGAGATGATGGATGGATAGATGGATGGATGGATGGACATCAAAATGCTAGCCTACAGCCTAATGAGGCTGTTAGAGTGACTGATATGAGAGACAGACATAGCAATGCAGAGAGAGAGAGGAAACAAGGACAAGCAACAACCAGACTCACACCACAGGTGCCCTACTATGATATGAATCTTGGAAAACCAGGCGATGAGGAACTCTCACATAAGGCTCTCCTTAAAGAAGTGCCATAAGAGGCAACCTTCTCCTGGTGTTGCAGCTTCAGTTTTACTCGGTTTCCAGTAAATCCTGGGAGAAATGAACGCTTTTTAACTACATTGCCCAGAGGGCTATTGGTTTAACTGTCCACCCTACAGTACACACACAGCAAGTCCATGATTTCACATGCAGTATTCATTCAACCCCTCAGGGCTTTACTGCTCATTGCCACATACAAGTCCCAAGAGTTTATCTGTCATAAACAAGAGTGCAACAAGCAGTTACTTAGCTGCTGAGAACGACAAAATGATGCAGTGAGGAATATGGACAGGCAGTAAAAGCTGTGAGAAGCAGATCTGCCACATCTTTGTGTCAATCTCTCCCACCCCACCACCACCACCGCCACCTCCACCTACTCTCTTTCTCTCGAGTATCACATGAGCTGCAGTAGCAGAAACCTCCTGAATTATTGAAGGAGACATGTCGCAGAGCCACGCACACGCACACACACAAACCCAGTCTCACACACACATAGACACAAACGGTAACCGTATCCGTGGCCTCAGGGGGGAAATGAGATAATGACCAATTCAATCTGACATGGTTTTAGAGACCATAAACATGAGAGTGAGAAAAAGGGGGGGGTGGTGGTGGTGGGGGGGTGGTATGGGGCACAGAGATGCCGACACTGATGGAAAGGAGGGCCGGGGAGGTGTGAAAAAGAGAAACAGACTGCCCACCATTTATTCCACACCTTGGCGCTCTGACTCGTGAGGGATACTTTGAAAATGTGATCCGAGCAAGACCGTCGGCGTGTAAATGGAATCTGCCACGTTTCATAATTGATTAGAGCTTCCTCGAAAACACAATGCACAGCCGCACAGTTTATTCCAAAAGAGCGATGTCAAATTTCACTGCTGTTTGTATGATCATCTGCTCCAGCTATCACGATGGACAGAAATGATCGCGTCATCTCAATAACAACTGCTTTGATTACGGGGAACAAGCAGAGGCAGACACAAGCTATCAATCAAAGTGCAGAGCTACTTTGTAAACCACACGCTATAATCTTGTTACTTGATAGTGAAAAAAACCCCCCAAAAAACGCTCCAGCGTTTTGCAACACACAAAAGAGCATTGTGACTGAAAGAAAGAATACCAACACCAATACTGTCATATGTTACAATAACAAAACCTTGCTTGTTATGATAGGTTTGTCTGTGTTTACAGATAATACTACATTGCACAGAAGTTGTTACAATGACTAATAATTTATTCAATATTTATCAAAAGCCTGAAAAGTTATTCAGTCATTCCACCACTTTGGTTCACATAATTATATATAAATGAACTTTCGTTCATTTATATATAATTAGCAGGTTGACTTTAAGCGTACACTTATTTTACTATTTTTTTAAATACCTCTTAATCTTTAACAGATGGGTTTCTAATCACTTTGATGATGACAGTTCCCAGTGCCTCTGCTGTGTTTAGTTAAATGCCTTCAGACTGACATAAATTAGTTAACCTCAAAACCCAGTACCAAAGACAGCTCAACCAACTGAACGAGCTGAAACTGTAGTGCAGTTTCTGACAATATACCAATATGGACCGATCAACAAAATGTTCTATGTGCAATTTATCTAACTCAATTGTCTTATCATCTGATCCTGAAAATATCCCATTCGAGTTTTTCCTCTAAGACAGGATGTGCATTTTGATGTAAAATGTCAAAAAGGTTTTACACAAGGATCACCTTGCTCACAAAATTAATCAAGCCAATCAAAGGGCAGGAAGCAGCCATGAACCCCGAGGCCTCATCCTCACAACACAACAGCACTGTCACTGTGCCAACAGGGACTTCCTATTTGGCTGGGTAACAAGCGGGCAAATAAGACTGCTATGGCTCATCTCCACTCCCAGATTCAACTTATAAGACAGATTATGAAAGGACAAATCAAACGCTGACATGTGGAGAGATGAAGAAGGCGTCAAACCCTGAGGATGAAAACATCAGATGGTGCATTAGAAGCAGCGCACAGCAGGGGGTGACAGCCCCACTAATGGCAACGGCAACAGAAAGACTCACACCAGCAGATACAACATTATTCTGACACGTGTACATCTGTATTATATGTTGGCATTAAGACGTGATGAAACAGATGACAGTTCTACGCTTGAAACTACACTTAATTTGCATTGAAAACTATACAGCGTTATACACATATGTTGATGGTAATATAGTGGATATGCAGTGAGAACGGCTTGAAGCTGAATGGATTCACTACTGCCTGCAGGGCAGTGGCACATTTACAGTACAGTGGAAATCCAATTTACATTGAATCTGTGTTAGCAGTGAAGGAATTAGCTGAGCAATCAATTAGAGGATCAAGTCTGGGCAACAATTTTGATCTCGTCTTAATGCGGTTGTCACTGCGTACTGACCTATGAACCTGAAAGATTTGACTGTCCAGATAAAACAAAAAAAGCACTCGTGCAGCAGCTTCTACAAACCACAATACTCAATGGGATACATCCCAAATATACACAGACCAAAATTCTATTGAGTGGCGAATCAATGGTGGATGGACTGGGTTTATATAGTCCTTTTGCAGTCTACTCCAGATGCTTTTACAACACAGACCGCGCAAACATCCGTGCACCGGTGGCAAGGTTTCCCCTGCTCATCAGGAGCGTTATCTGTCACGCAGGCTGGCAGGGGCGAGGGCCGATAAGTGGACGGCCGCTCCACCTCCTGAGCCTCAGCCGCCTGCCAAGCGGAGCGGCGCTGCACCACCCCCACAGCGGACTCACACCAGCAGCACGGCTGCAGAGCGTCCCTGTGTATCGATCTACGCAGCATAGCCTACCCTGCTATTAACAACAGTCCAGATAAATGTTAAACCTCATTTATGTTGTCCAGTCAGAGGTTTACAGCCAGTAGTAATGCCTGCAGCTAAGGCAAGTAGTGCACTTAAGGTGATCCCTAAAAAAAGAATGAAGGATTTTGTTCAGTGTCATTTATTCTAAAAATATCTGCTTTCTAAAATCATTCTGCTCAAAGGATCCAGATGAAGAAAAAGTGGTGGAGTATATGTTTTGTTTTTTTTGTTATTTTTCCAGTGGACTGAGGGTGGTTTCTGTGTCCTGGTAAATCTTAAGACAAAAAAAGCAGCAAATCAGACGGTATCTCTTCAAAAGAATCAGCAGCTTAGCAGGAGAGCTTCATATCAGCGCCAGAGATACTGACAGAAAGACAACCCCCACGGAGAGAGGGAGAGAGAGAGGGAGGGGTGTGTGTGGAGGGGCTGCCATGACAAAGCTGAAACACACACACTCGTACACACACACACACAGCGTGTTGTATTGATTATGGATTCAGCATCTTTCCCATCCTCCCCCTCCTCCGTCTGTCCCTCCGTTCTGCCCACAGTGTTCACGGGCCGCACATTAAAGCTCCTCCTCTTCATCTCCTCTTCTACAATTTCCCTTTATTCCCCCATTTCCTCTTTCTTATCGTAAGCCAAATTCACCCCGGCGATGCTTTAGCACCCCTGCTTTGTCTGTCTCTCCCTGATCTCACTTTAAACACACGCGCACACACACACACACTGAAAACCTATTTATCCTAGTCACAGCGAACAGTGACCTTTGTCTAGCCTGTGACCGCATTGTCCTCCAGTGCATCTGAGTGTGTGCGTGCACTCACATGTGTGTTTATTCCTGGCGTTTCACACTCCTATTGATTATATCAAGCTCCAATCAGGGTTACAGGGCCCTGTAAATTTACTGATCGATCTCTGAGAGAGCCCCGGGGTGGCTGGTGAGTGTTGGTGTGAGCATTCATAAACAGAGACAGCACAAAGGGAGGTGCACGAAAAATATTTCACCCACCAGTTTAAAGACATCGGAAAAAATGCACTTGTAACTACACTCACACACACACACACACACACACACACACACACACACACACACACACACACACACACATATCCTTTTCCATATGCCATCCGTGTGCCTGGCAGAGATGAGAATCAGTGTTTTCTCATTTGAAATCAATAGCTCAGAGTGAGAAATATATACGATGGGAGGAGAGCACCGGAAAAGAAAAGGGATAAAAGAATGGACAGCAAGAGAGAGAAAAGATGTTTAATTTGAAGGGCACTTTTTCATCAGGAATTAGTTGAGTATCAAACGAGAGAGGGAAGAGCCCGGGGAGAGTGGCAGTGATAAACAGGAGGCAGAGAGGCAGCTTAAGAGCAGGAAGAGAACGGGAGGACAGAGCGGGGGAATGATAAGAAAGACAGGTGTTCAGCCATGTCCTTCCTCAATTGACGGAAATAGTGTACGTCTGCCAGGGATTTTCTCTCCCTGAGTTTTGCGCTTGTGAACTGAACGTGCGAGAGGAAGTGAAGGTGACTCCAGGGTTCGTCTCGTCTAAGCTGCTTCTCCGAACCGCACCCTGCCCCTCCCCCTCCCCCTCAGCCTGTGCACGCAGGCATGCACGCGGGGGAGCAAACACAGATATAACGGGAGAGACGAGCAGTTCATTGGGATGCGCCGTGAGGCTCCCAGGTGGCGGAGTGGCGCTGGGAGAGAAGGTGAAAGCTCAGCAAAATCTGGCCCTCCATAAATGCAAAGGGGGGGTGAACGTTAGAACCAAGGCACCACACCAAACAGCTCTGAAATGGAAACACTCTTGTCACCGCAGCAGGAAAAACACATGCTAACTAAAATATTGCTGTACATCACACACGCACATGCACACACACACACACACACACACACGGTCCTTTTGTTTTGATAAAGAGCGACAGCGGGGGCTTGTGACTGGCAGCCTCAGAGAGGCTGTCATCTTGGAAGAGAGAATACTAATGATGAAAGATGACAACATTAATTCACACCATCAGAGTGAGCAGCAGCCGCAGGACGCACATGCAGACACACACGCTGACCGCACAAACACACACACACACACACACACACACACACACACACACACACACACACACACACACACACACACACACACACACACACACACAGCGGCTTATGACCTGCCAAGAATTTCAACCTGCCACCAGGTCCTGCATCTAATGAACAGACAGGCCTGGGAGCCTTTACCCAAACACACAAGGACAAATGTGCGCTGCACATCCGACGTCACTCACAAACAAGATTTACTGCATTCCCGTAAAACCTGACAGCATGCAAACAGGGCGAGAGACAGGATTTTGGAGAGAAGGAGGAGAGCAAACTGGAGTGGAAGGCGAGCAGGGACAAGGAAAGCCTCTTTTAGGAAGAGAAACAAACAACAGGCTCAGGAGAGTGAAAACAACTTTTGGTCCTCTTGAGGATAAAAGTTGCAGCTGTCTGAAAACAGAAGACGGGTTTTCTGCCGATGTTTGCAGACAGAGACTCTAACAAGAGACTCATATGAGAAAGGGCACACACAGTTGATATTTTGTATCTCCTCCTCTTCCTGCTACAAACATTGATTTTACATATTCTATAGGGACGCTCTTCATCTTTGCTATATTTCTAACCTACTTCCTGTGTAAATACTGACATTTTTGCATTTTTAGACATAATATTGTCTTCTTACTTGTGTTTTCCCTCAAACTCTGTAAGACAAATTTGGGTTCATGCAAGCTTTCTATGTAATAAACACAGTTCCGATGCAGTTTGATACTGATAGGAAGCGAGATGGGGAAAGAGATTGATAATTATACAACACTGGAATCTGTTATTTTTATATCATTTTATATAATTGAAATATAATTAAGAAGTGCCTGATTTTGATCAATTAGGAATCAAAACTCTTCTGTACACACTTTGGACTAATATAATGCTGACATCCAGTACTGACTGTCCAACACTAACACTCACTGGGGCTTTGTCTCAGTGCAAAGCACGCAGTAATTTTCCCACACAACGTAAATCCACCAATAATAGATTCACTCAGGCCAGAATAGAAGTGCTTTGAACCAGCACAGCAGCTCAGCAGCCCACAGTCACAATATGTAACAGCAGGCTACCCCACTGCCACTGACTATCCCTACTGTAAGAGATAAAAAGCAATTAAACTGAGAGCTCTTCAAACGTTTATTTGCCATTCCATAATATATAAATCACGTGGCTTTGTGTTCCAATAAACCTCACCGCAGAGACCAAACACGATTGAGGTCAGTGGTTTCAGTGCATGATGTGAGGTAGGTGAAGTAATTAAGGATGACATTTTAGGGTAGTGAAGGACTGCTGTACAGATTAAGTTGTGCCTAACAGTCACCAAAAGTGCAAGTTAAGTCGCTTTCCTAGATGAGAGAGCAAACGTCTGCCACCCCAGGAACAAATGTATCAGCAGCTCAGTAAAGAGAAATCACGGCTCTATGTTCATCCAACTCAGCCAAGAACATTGGTTGTACCAGCCCGATGTGGCACCCATCTCTGCCACTGTTCCAACTGGATTTTTGTGAAGATCTGAACACTTAAATGAATAAAGAAATAAAAAAAGAGGATAACCGAGTCCATTTCAGTGCTGCGTGCATATGTATTTGCTTTCATAGATTACTTTACATTTAGACTCAACATTGCACATACAGTAGTACAGGTACAAGTATAAATATTACATGGACTTGGCTATTTATAGTATATGTGCACGTTCAAGTTGCATATTTGCAACGTGAAAACAGCATGGTACAAGACTGTTTTTATGTGACAGTTTAACAGAAAGAAGGTGAATGTTATTGAAGGGTGATGGAAGCAACACTGACATTCAAAGAGCAAGGAAAGCGCTCAAAGGATTAGCAAATTATTGAATGAGATGGAAACATTTTAACATCCTCTAACAAACAACCCACTGAAAGCAGGCGCTGCAGTCAACAAATAAAATGCACCAGACAAGTAATCATGTTTTAGAGCAAATCCAGACAGTCAGACAATGGCGGCTCTTGTGAAGAATTAGTCTAGCTCAGCTGGAAAGGCAGCTCACAAAGTTCAGTCTGAAGGCATTGTAGTGTGTCATTTATTCCACAAATGTGTCCCTTTGTTTCCACAAAACATCTGAACTTGTGTCTGCACAAAATGCCCAAAGACTCGCTGACGCTGTTATGATTGAGGACAAGAGATGGTTTCAGCTGACACACAGCAATGGTGAAGACACAGACATTTTTCTCACTGCATGTGATGAGCACTATTGCCTCACAGCAGAACATCCTGGCTTTGACTCCTTTGTTTGGGACAATTGAGTTTCAGCGTGGGCTTCTTGGGCGTTTTTCTCCAGGTAACCTGTTTTTCCCGGCACTCCAAAAACATGCACGTTTCAGCTTTTTGGGCACTCTTAATTGGCCCAAGATCTTCCTGTGACAGTAAGAGACAGTGACAGGCTATTCCCCTTGTCCTTTACTCGATGTACATTGAACACAGGCTCCAGCAGATCCATGGCAAACCGGCTAAAGTCAATAGTGAAAATGACTGGGTGGAACAGCTCCCTCAATAGGAAATGGACCAGGATAAAATTGGCTCAGCGTCTGCAACACTCTTACTGTATCTAGGTGCAGCTATTAGTTCTGTCATTATGAGAATAATAAATAAAAATGTCTTATCCATTGGAGGGTTGCAGATGGCAGATGGCACTGGGCGAGAGGCGGGATACGCAGTGGACAGGTCGGCAGTTCATTACAGCTCTGTCACACGGAGGCGAACAACTGGTCGCCAATTAACCTGTGAGTCTTTGGACTGCAGGAGGAGGCCGGCGCTCTCTGAGGAAACGGCCACGGAGAGAACACAAAAACGCCACACATAAAAGGCCGTGGGTTCAAACCAAGAAGCATCGTGCTGTGAGGTGACGGTGCTAACCACTGCGCAGCTGTGCCGCCCATAAATCAAGCCCTATTTTCCGTATGTTTTCGAGATAAGCCACCTGAACTTTGACTGTTCAACTATTGCACCGGCTCCCCTGCCAACGGACGCTCATACATAATGCAGGAGGGAGCAAGTGGCTCATCAGGGATGCAGAGTGAAACATGGCAGGCAGAGGGGAACGGTGGAGAGGAGGAGTCACGGGTGAGGGCAGGAGGAGAGGCAGGGGGAGACAGAGGGGGCTACGGCTGAGGAAGCACAGGGTCATTCACCGCTCCGGAGACAGAGGGAGAAAATGAGGGAAAAAAGAGAAGCACCAAGGAAAATATGGAGGTCGTGTCTCAATGAGAACTGAGTGACAGATAAAAATCCTTCATGTCTTGCTTTTCCTGTTTTTTTTTGTTTTTTTTTCATCCAGGATCCACGTGAGCCTGATTACGCTGGCTGTTTTTCCCGGTGAGGCTCATCTCCATTTACTGTTTAAACAAAGTTGATTTGATGTCATAATCGGCCCCAGATTTTAATCCATTATCATCCTTTACATCCGGAACATGTGAGGCACAGCAGCTGTTGGAGCCCCCACACTTTGAAAACCTAAAAAGGCAAAGTGGAGGAGGAGATCTGGGAGCTGTGGCCTGAAAGAAATAGGGCAAAGATTGTGTAAAACAAGTATTTATTTAAATGCAGGTCCCTGTGATATTGCACACGTTACTAATAGTTAATCTGACCAAGCCCGACAAGACAACACAGGATCTTCCCATCAGACTTCATCTAGAGGACTGTAAAAATATCTGTTTTGTTATTTTTAAAATGATCCGTTGGCCAAATTAGATGGTTGGTACAATGAAGGAGGGCGGTGAAGGAAAGAGGAGGAAAGAGGGCACAAAACAAAAAGACAGCCAGTGCTGCAGGAGACAAATTACGACCAGCATGTTTCCTTATGTGGTAGGGTAGCAGCGCACAAACACAGTCACACACACACACACACACACACACACACACACACACACACACACACACACACACACACACACACACACACACAAACACACACACACACACACAGACAGAGGTGCAATAGCATCCCCTGTGCTTGCTTGGCAGCACTGCCTAAAAAAATTAAGCATAAATGTCACAGCCTTTCCCCCCTGTCTGCCCCCCCTCCCCTCAACCCTGCAAGAAATAAACAGCATACAGCATGCTCAAAGACACACACACATACAGGCTCTGCAGGTAGTCAAGCCCTGGCTGAGTGTGTACAGACATGACTAATACCAGCTCGCATCAGCGCTCCGGTATTGTGAGCGGAAGGCCAGCTCTAATAAGGCCAGAGTTAGCCCACTGTCTCCAGAAATCTCTGGGGGACATGTTCTCAGGCAGCAAAGGATGTTAGAAGTTAAAAGAATATATTGGACAGAAAGACTGCCATCTCCACCGGACTGCTTTGACTGGAGAGTTAGCTCAACACTGCTGTCCTTTGACTCAAAAGAATAGAGGGTCATCAGCAGGTGAAGGTGACTCAAAAACAGTGAAATTTACCAACTAGCACAGTCCAAACAACAACACACTGTAGCTGGGATCACGATGTCGGCATCCTTGTATCAGCGTTAACCCTCTGTAATTATCCCCTCAAGTGGCGATGCAATTGCTAAAATCACAGGCTGCCATGGTCACATGGTGTATATTTTCACACTGCTCTACACTGAGATATGAAATATTCAACTAGAAGCCTGCACCAACCCATCAAATGGAAGGACAAGATGTCCTATGCGTCAACTTTCACTTCATATTCTTCCATTATCGTACCCACTTTGAACCCAACTACGTGGCAGGGGTCTACAGGAGCTTATCTCCATCTCTCATAGGGCGAAGGCAGGGAATACACCCTGGACAGGTCAAGACAGGTCAAGAGTCCATCACAGCACACACACACACACACACTGTTCACTGTAACACTCACACCTTGGGGATACGTACAGTCTCTACTCAGTCTAAATATTCATGTTTTTGGATTGGGTACTTGAAAACCCAGGCAGACAGAATGAGAACATACAAACTCCACGCAGAAAGACCTTTCAGTGACCTTATTGTTTGGAGGCAACAACACCATTAACAGAGTCAGCATACCACCAGTTCACTTGACCGCCACAGATGGAAGCTCCGCAACTCTGAACAGCAAGGCAACACAGCAAAACTGGCTGATTCTGGACTATGTGCTTATCCCTGAACAATCAGCCCAAAACCTTGGTGTGACTACTCTCAAAGCATATCATAAACATTGCACCCCAGGATTGGAAACATGACTCAAATCTGAGCTGTTGTTGATGCAGCTTTTGTTCATACAGATTGGGAACAAAGCATTAGTTGTGCTACATACGGCTGTCCCGGTAATACAGAGTGCACCTGGCTACTACTGGGAGGGGGGAAAAAAGCCACGAGATGCCCCGTGAGTCTGAATACATAAGCCTTGAAGATTCTCAGTAAAGGATTTAGAATGATTCACGTCTGAGCACGCAGATCTCAATAGGTGTCTCAGCTCCTGCCGAGACTACATCATTAATTTGATCTGTTGTTTCCATTTCAGAGAAATGACAAAAACATACTGCCAGGCAAAAGGGGAGGGCAGAAAAAAAAATCACTACCGAGGTTGTCTTGTATCTCATGAAACACAAGTAGCCGCCACGCATGTCTTCTCATTCTGACTGAATAAATCATCTGTTATCAGAAATATGGCTGCTTGAGAGGGAATGTCAACACTGGGGAGGTAAAAGAAAGGCCAATTTGTCTGGGAAATCCTTTGGATAGTCAACCCAGCACCCCTCCCAACAGGTGAAGAAGTCGTATGTTCCCTGTCTATGGGTCTGCCCCTCTTCCAACCAAGGTTTGAACCTGCTGAGTCTCTACAAGGTGGATTATGCCTGCTGGCAAGTGCTCAAATACTCACTGGGTGTATCAAGGGCGTAATGCTCTCTCTCTCACACTCTCTCTCTCTCTTTCTCTCTCTCTCTCTCTCTCTCTCTCTCTCTCTCTCTCTCTCTCTCTCTCTTCTCTCTCTCTCTCTCTCTCTCTCTCTCTCTCTCTCTCTCTCTCTCTCTCACTGACAGGAGATATACCATAACCCATATGATTTACCATCCAACTTCACCTCATCATTTAACCATCTTCTTCGTAAGCACAGTGCAAGCATGTCAACACATTTCTGTCGCTACAAAGTACTTATACACACACACATACACACACATCCACACATTACGGGGAGGTTTACAACTCACATCTCTGAATCTGTTCCAGGATCTGTCCTTGTACTGAGCCACGGTGCTCAGCCATTTGTCGCTGCTGCTGCTGCTGCTGGCGGAGACGGCGGTGTGTATGCTCAGCAGGAGAGCGACCACCGGCAGCACCGAGAGGAGCATCTTCTGCAAGCGGACACACAGAGACAGCAGAGACGAGCGCAGGGTGTGAGACAGGTGCGCAGGGACGGAGAGGAGAAGGGGAGGAAGAGGAGGACGGGGATGCTGCAAAGTGCGCGGAGAGCAGGGGCAAAGTGAGCTCCCCGGCACTTTGCACAGCACGCAGCGAGCCGGAGTTGATGCACACTGCTCTTTAGTACTAGTATTATTATCACTGAATAGCTCATCCTGCTTCTAATCGGATTATAAACGTCGCAGATGGGACGCAATTTGAGGGCGCAATTAGGCGCCGCTCCATCCTATACGGACTTTCCATTGTTCACTTTCCGATGTGTGTGTTTTTTTGTTTGTTTTTTTTTTTTTTTCTGAGAGAAGCAGCACCCGCGTCAGCATCACCTACCTGTACCTGGTGGAGTTGCTGGGCGTCCAGTAGTGAATCCCGGGAAAGAGGAAGGTATAAAAAAAGAAATAAGTCCACAAGCCCCGGGCACACACCCGACTGCTTTGGAGGGTTGACGGCAAAAACACTGCGAGGAAGAGCGGACCGGGAGCTTTCTCCTCCTCCTCCTCCTCCACCTCCCCCTCAGTCACTAGACACCGCCTCCTCGGTCTCTCTCTCTCTCTCTCTCTCTCTCTCTCTCTCTCTCTCTCGCTCTCTCTCTCTCCCGTGTCATTGGTTTCCACGCCACGGCTCTCGCAGCTATGTGTGCATATTTCACCATTAGTCACACACTTCTGTTGTGGAATTAAACTATGTGTCCACCGCATTAAATACAATTAAGACATGTTAACCATGAAATCAGCTCTGAGCCGGTAGGTCCTGCACAGCTTTTTTATTTTTTTCGGCACATGCGTGGACAATAGAAGACAGGCCATTAAAAACTCCCCCTTTTTCTTTAGAAACAGGAACTGAAAACAGTTCATACTGTAAATGGGCCAGCAAACTGGGGTAATACAACTATATGCTTAAATATTTCATCTGTGACTCTCAGCTGTGGCTCGCTCTGGGTTTTTGTGGCTTTTTTGTCTGTCTGCATCATGTGTCTGTGTCAACTCCTCATCAAAGATCTGCTGTCTGAGGGGAACTCTCAGTTCTTCCACTGACCTGTTCTACGAATCCAACTTTACACATGTTCTGACACATGTTCCAACACTCCAGCGTCTCTATCTGACTTCTCCTTTCTGCTGCTTGCAATGGGTAGAGTTAAATTAGCTGAGGGAAAGTTTTCTGAAGCAAATTTGTCTTGACCTGCAATGACCCTGATTCCAAAATGAGTTGGCACTCGGTGCGAGCCATAAATAAAACAAAGGGGGATAACTCTCTAATCCTTTATTGACTCACACTCAATCAAACAGTGCAAAGACAATATATTTTATGTTTTACAACATCAGCTTCATTGATTTCTGTAAATATATGCCATTCTGAATTTGGGGCCAGTAACAACTCTCAAACAAGTTGGAAAGGGGGCAATAAAGGACTGAGGAAGTTGTAAAACTTCCTCTGACCCAACTGCATAGATCAGTACACAGCTAAGCAGTTTCTTTGGTGTAAAGCAGAGGATACAAAGATAAAGACCTGGGTTGGATCTTTATATCATATCAAGGACCTTTCTGAGTGCACGTTCTCCACATGCCTGCATACTGTGGGTTTCCTACAACCCTGTATGTACATCAATGTTTGAGTTGATAGGAGACTGAGTGAGAGAGTGTGTGATGGATTGGAGACCTGTACAGGGTGTGTGCCCTGCCCTCACGCTGTGTGAAAGGTAATGGCTGGATCTCACTGTTGTTTTAATAATTCTGGGTTGTGTTGTTACACAAGGTTTGGTGGCTCTAGTTGATTAGTTTCCTCAAGGAAAACTAAACCATGCAGGTTGTAAACCTACTGCAGTTCTTCTTTCCCTTCCCGTCCTCTTGGTCCAGAGTCGGAGCTCATTAAAAATGAAACAGGTCATACACAAAGTAGTTGCATACAATAGTTTGCAGTTGTGTTAGCTACAGTGTGGACCTAAGTGATACCTGAAAACCTCTTATGAAACAGCATTTTTGCCTCAAGTTTGTTCACATTATGCAAATAAGAAATTTGAAACAGTAATTGCTCGTCATGATCAAGCCCTCAAAGTGTTTTGTTGCCTGGTGCTGTCCTCAAAACGCACAAATCGGTATTGTTCCAGGAGGCCTGTGAGGATTAATGATGCAGCAAATGCTGTAGGCAGAGCAACTGTTCAAGGTGTTGACTTTTTTCCCCTCCACCTCCAACATTTAAAAACATACAGCAGATCAGGTATGAGAAGCACATAGACCTAGATCTAGCTATATACTCTTCCACTCACTTTTCATTCTCATATTAGGTAAGAGATGCAGCAATACTAAAAGTTCAAAAAAGCAAGGCTAACAATAAAATAAACCCTTTTCTAACATTTGCATTGTTGCAATAGACATAAACAATAATCATATGGTGCCTGTGATTAGTTTGGTCATCTTATTAATAATTATAATACTAGGACCATTGGAGAATTTCTTTTTGCTGATTTATGGTCTGTCTCTATTTTTCAGTCTTCTTCAGGAGAGGCAAGCTGAGATGAAGTTGCTCAAGGCCATTTGTAGAGAGTATGTGAGCGCACTGAGCCATGGCTGCATATGCATGAGCATCTATGGGTTCGGCTTATGCCAGGAGTGGATGTTGACTAAACAATACATAAGGAAGCTCACATGTGGCCCCGCTGCCTTTTGTCATCGCTGTTACATTTGAGTGATTCAAGAAATATGCATATGGGATTACTCTAAACAACATTAAAGCAGCTGCAGGAACAAAACAGTTGTGGAGTGACATCATTTTCTCTTGGGTAGATTATGAAAAGTGCAAAAAACAAAAAATGAAGGTGCACTGAGATTCTCTCATCTTTTTTGGATAATTGCAATGCAACCTGTAAATGTCACATTAGAGTGAGAATGGAGCATTTTAAAATCCTCAAAATGTATCTTTTTGTTTTTCATTAAAGGAACTTTCTTATACTGACCTCTCATTTGTTCACTTTCCTTTACATTGGAAATTGTAGTGTGTGTGTCTCAGCAGTGTTTTGGCAACTAGCCAAGGTCAATCTTGGCATGAGTATAGTTTAGTATGGTCAGAGAGCATGTAACAATACAGCGGAACCTCAGGATACAAAATTAATTTGTTCTGGAGGGGCTTTCGTATCTCAGAATTCTTCAGATTGTGAGACAAGCTTTACCTTATAAATGGCGTAATTCGTTCCAGCCCCATTCGTACAATAAGGTCGTCGTAAGTTGAGGTTCCACTGTATATTGTGATGATCTATGTGAGCTCATAGAAAGTACAGCAGTCACATTATCACCAACATCTACAGCATCATCACCATCATCATCAGCCATACAAAGGACTGAAAGAAATATCTGCATAATACAGGCTAATAATGAGACTGCCATCCTTCCATTTCTGCCCCACTGGCTTGTGTTGTAAAGTGCTGTATGAGTGCTGGAATTGGAAAGTCCAATAAGCAGCTTATGAGCAGAATGATTATGAGACACTTGATTTTGACATTTAGAAGCTCTTACCAGACATTTATATGCAATATATGTTAACAGTTATGTATTCTGTGTTAAATGGGGACTCTGACATTTACAGTAAATCTGGATAAAGTTGAGACACTTGTGGAAATGGGCTTGAGCGTTTGTCCTTCAACTAGTGCCAAATGGCTTATTTACATTTTTGGCCTCTTTGTGCTGCTCAGCTCTTTTCCAGACAGCCTCCACAATGTGCACATCACCGATGAGAAACACAAGACTGGTGAGGTCTGGAGACATCTGCAGCACAACACTGGCTATTGATAATAAAAGAATCCCCTTTTTTTTATCACATTATGGGAATATCTTTGCTCAAACCCTTTCAAATCTTAACTGAACTCCAAGCTTCTAATCATCCAGCTTTGACCAACAGCTTGCGACAAAGGTGGACCTCAGGTTCATCTTTACCTGAGTTTTAAAGGATGCAATGCAGGAAAACTCCCCTTATTTCCTCTCCCTCTTCCTGTCTTTCCGCTGGGGCAGTGTTGGGTTGGAGGTTCAGTACAATGAAGGACATGAGCAACTTTTAGTCTGTGTGTGTGTGTGTGTGTGTGTTTCAAATCTACTGTATATATGTATTTAAAAAAGAAAAGCAATACAAAGTGCTACAGTTTCCAGGCTGTAAATTCTCTTTTCCATATATGCCCCACACTGATGGTGAAAGGTAAAGAGGGGTCAGTGGCAACAGGAATGATGAAACAAGATTAAAATCGGCCGCATACAGTGTATGTTTAGGTGTGTTGAAAGCACAGCCCTTAGACGGGATAGAGAGCAGAAGGGGATGTTTGAAAGCAAGCAGTGGGGTGTGATAGACATCTTCTTAATGAGCTGTGTGTCTGGTACTTAACTTGCGCATGAGAACTTCTGTTCCACGTGAGCGATCCGGGGAAAGCTCTGCTGGTCCGCCTGAAATTGGACCAGGATCATAAAGTATATCAGCCCGCTCGATGATATCTGTCTGCTCTGTCACTCTGTGGAGTGCAAAATGTTGCAAAACGCTTTTCTATTTCACAACAATTCACACTTCTTCTCTGTGCTCTTGGGGGCATTTGTAAATCCAATCACACATCAGACGTTCCACATAGGATGAAAAGGGAAAACTCAGGGAGCATGAAACCCACCAGCAAATGGGATCAAGAGCATAAATGTCTCAGCATCCTGATGATGTTCACGTACGGCTCCTAATCAGTTTCTCATCAAGGACTTCAGTGGCAGTAAACAGACAAGCCTGTTGAGTTGCCCATTCTAAAAAAAAACACAGGACTAATTTGGCATCCAAGTAATAATGGGATAATGTTCAGCATGTAAAAACATGAAATCATGAGTGACATCTGACTCTTTTAGAAACAACCTCAAATCAGCTTTGATGTTTTTCTCTGTTATTAGGTTGCTACTGCTTTTATATGTCCTCTTTCTCAGAGCCTCTTTTCTGTTATTTCCCGTAATATCTGTGTGAAAAGCAGGTCTGCCGCAGTGTGGAAAAGTTAGGGATGATCACAGGATTCGAGCTGAAAAAGAAGTTTTGAGGACTTAAAATGAGAAAGGCAAATAAAACTTTATAATGTGTCCTGAATACATTTAGTTTGGATTTTCTCTCCCCTGAGACACTGTCAAACTGACAACACCACAACAGGCAATTACAGATGTATGGTCGAATAATTAAATAATATATTACTACAACTACGAAATGATCCAGATAGCCAGGATTCTTTCAAGCTCACGCACAAGTAGAAGATACATGCACAAGTAGAAGCTTTCTACTGTTTTGACGTCTTCAAAAAATGTGTAAATGAGGATTGTAAGGCAGCGCTGCGAGGGTCAGTGAATCAGGTGAAGGCTGCCGAGGGAGGTGCTCTCTGCGGGGCTGAAAGTTGCCTCACCACATTGCAACAAAAAGACATCATCTAACATCATCTAGCACATCAGAAAGTGACTGACTTTTGTCTGGCTTTTGTTTTAAAATTAGGGCTTAGAGCCCTGAAGGGCGAAGAGCATTTACTATTCCTCTGTCTTCTACCCCTGGAGTGCTGTTCATTCCCGGTAAACAAACAAAATATCGCACACTGAGCTATGGAGGAGGTGGAAGATGGATTTTTTTTTGTGCCTTTGGACAGAGTCTCGCTCTCGCTGTTTACCCCTGCTTCCAGCGTTTGAAGCCAAGTTAACTGGCAGCTGGAAGCCACGCAGATATGAGAGAAGAATTGATCCCAGATCAATCTCACTATCTCACTCAAAGGAAACATATGAATGAATGTATTTCCCAAAATGCATGTGCATTTTGTTAACATACACCAATTAGGATTGCAGCACATGCTTCTCAGGGTTAATGTCCGACTGCAGACAGATGAATGTCTTTCATGCCTTCACAGGGCAGAATAAAAGAATAATTGGCTTTGTGTGTCTGATTGTTATCGTAAGAGAAGGAGACACAGCAGTGATTTCCTAACGTAGAGGACTGACTTCTATCAGAGGCAAGCTGTGGGTATTAAGGAGGCAAAGTAGCTGCAGAATTAGTTTGTTTTCTCACAAAAGATACAATCTTTCTCAAACAGAACCAGACACAACATCATGTCAAATTGTAATGCTAAAACAGAGGCATTCTGTTTTAGGGATTAAGGACATCCGTGGAATATCAAGTCACCTAAAATGGGCGGCACAGTAAATTGGTAAATGGAGCAGTTACTTCACAGCAAGAAGGTCCCTCGTTTGAACCCCACAAGCCAGGAACATTTAGGTTGACTGGAAACTATAAATTGAGTGTGTGAGAGCATCAAGGGTGTATTCCCCACCTTCGCCCTACATGAGCTATAGAGAGACACCAAAAGACCTCAGCAATGACATTTGGTGCTAAGTGGATGAGACAATGGTTGGATAGCAGTCATCTAAAGTCTCAGACACCTGATACTGAACAGTGACACCAAAAAAGAAGCAGCCTGAGATGGGAAGAAAGACAGTCAGCACAGGTACAAGTTTGCAAAGTTTTCATGCAGTATGACATCATTTAACCATCTAGTAAAGACAGACAAGACAGACACTGAGGCAGATACTGACAGGGGTTATGGCCAAGGACAGTAGAGCTTTAGATAAAGATTACATCAAAAAAAGGCAAAAGGAAAGAATATAGAAAAGTGTCTGGGGCATTCACCATGCTCAGCTAATAGTGCTGTGTTCAGGGTCCATAGACTTGAAAGAAATTCCAGAAGAGCAGAGGACAAGAGGTAGTTTAATAAACCTGCAATGACATAGAGAGGTTATCATCCTACAGCAGCCTGCTGCTCCAGAGGACACAACAGAGAAGGAGAGAGAGAGGGAGAGATGCACTGCAATGCAGCACAGCACTAAAAGCTGCTGGGCTTCCCTCCAGGGTAGCAGTGAAGGGGCAACAAGCAAGGTCACCGAGATGTCTTGACGCGTGCAGTTAGGAGAGTGCTCCTCAGGAGGAGTTTCTCACCGGAGACTGGAAGCAGACCCAGCAGAAACTCTGTCAGGGATCTCTGTCACTGTGTCAGAGCTGTTATCTGAAATCTGCGTCTTAATCTTCTTCATCTATGAGCAACTTTGAGAACTACCAACAGGAAGTTTGCTTTTGGTGCTTTTTGATTATATGTGATTTGATGTGCTATGGTCATAGTCCAGATTGTTATGATGGTTCGAATACCAGATTGGCTGAGGGCCTTCCTGTGTGCAGGTTTGATCTTCTCTTACCATCTAAAAAACATGCATGTTTAGAGCAGTTGGAGACTGTATGGAGTGATGGACTGCCTCTCCAAGGTCTGTTAGCAGCAGTGCAGCCGTTCCTGGAGAAGTGGGTTTTCTCTCTATGCCATTTTTTAAAGGCAGTCAGTACAGCAAAGGATAAACACCCTGTGTTATGAACATCTGCACATTGTCACTTCGTTTATGCTGCTTGACCTGAGGGAACAAGGATCTGTATATAATTAATGACCGATACTAGCCCAAAGAATGAGGAGAGATAACTACACAATGATGCATTGTTACAATTATGCAGTCCTAGTCCTGATTCCTTAGTTCATCCACATGTGAAAACAGCTATTCTCTCATTGTGCAAGTAGACTATGGCCGAAAGCTTCATTTGTAAACTGTTTGTTGAAACAGCTAATTTACAGACAGCCCGAATGTGTCACTATTATAAAATTAATAATAATACCTGTCCACCTGTGGTTTGCAGATATTATTGGTCCCAGACTGTAATCCTCTCTGAATGGGTTCCAGCAAATCAGAGACAGGGTAAGGCAAGTCACTTATGGTCAGAGGTTAGTTTTTCTCATCAAACAAAGGCAACACACGAAATGGTGTTGTTCTGTGGGGCCATAAATACAGGAGCATGTTTCTGCTCCTGTTCTTGCTTTTCTTCTTCATTCCTTTCTGACTACATGTGATCTGTATGAATGCATCTGTAAGCTTGATGAAAACGGACCAAACTGCACATGAAATGTACACATGAAGCCAGATGAAGGGTAGCATGACCTTTGCCCAGTTTCTATAAGTGAAATTAACTTGAAGTCATAGGTTGAAAGTGTTGACTTTTGTATCTGAAGCATTTGCTTATTTGCTTAATTGCATCTCATTCATTTCCTCATTTCATTTCCTCATTTCCTCATCCTCAGTCTACCACCAGCACCACTACACCTGTCACAACACCCTTTGAAGTGACGATTGGCTCTGGCCCACTGGCAGTGTCCTCCATTTTGGAAATCAAAATATGGTCACCATCATCTCAGTGCTTGTCAGAAAAACACAAACAGCACATTTAAAAACTTTCCAGTCATGAAAGAGTTACCGCTTAAGTGGGTCAGCGCTTCCTCTTGTTCTCTTGTAATGAGCCCGAACACTAATGTGTTGTTTTCTGGTTTGGGGGATGATCCAAAATAAAGGTGTGAAGACAGTGTCCTCTTTGCCCATACCGCAGAGAGGAAACACTGCCACCAACCACAGCAGTGAGCCCACAGCTGCCTTAGAGTGGGAGGAAATAGATTCCTCTTATCAAGAGTTTCTCATAGGAAAGTTGCAGCCGTGAAAGCTAATTACACTCTGGATCCGCAGTGAAAAACTGTAAAACCCACTGATCCCTCACATTTTATTATCTTTGAAGTTTGCTATTTTTTTTGTTAACCCACAGCTTGTAATCATATTATGTGGTATGTGACAGCATGTTTAGTCTGTGTTGTCTGTGTATCTGACCACTGGCAGAGGTGGTGGAGATGTTGTTTGAACCCACTGTGGCCAGTCGTTACCCCCGTGGAGAGCTGGTTTAATATTTTCTAAATCAACGCTACACACAGCTCCTTCAAACCTGCATCATATTTGCAGATACTGTGAGACTAAATCAGCTTCTTCCACCGCTAAACAAATCACTCAATCCTTCAAGCATCTTGACACTTGACGGAGTCTGCCAATTAAGAAGACTTTTCTCCCCCTCTGCCTGTCAATCTATCTCCATGTGTCTTCCCCTTCGCTCCTTTCTTTAGTGCAGGTCGGGATAATCCATGAGGAATGCTCTCTGCCTCATATCAAAACAGTCAATCTTAGAGATGAATTCTTGGCATGCTTGATCGAAAGTGTATTAATATTCCAGGAGGAGGCGTTTAGCATTCAACTGGCAGTTTCTCAAAGTTCAAGCGTCGACTGACACGCCCTTCCTTTAGTGAAATAAAGGAATAAAAATGTGGTATGTATGTCTACAAAACTATATATTGGAAATTATTGGCACTTGAACTGTAAAAAAAGCAAACCTTGCAGTTATTAAGGAGAACGAGATGGCAAGAGAAGATTGATCCCACTGTGAAAACTGTCTGTCAAGCATGTCACGTCAGGTGTAATATATGATTAAAATCCCATGTATGAAAAAGCTATTCATTCAAAGACCTTCTTCGGAGGTCTGTTACATTAGAGACACAGGTTCTTTTGCTCTGTGTTTGTGTCTTTTGCACTAACAGCCAGAGAGGAAAATCTCATAATGCAGGGGATGGTTGGTGTTGATGATTCACGCCTGTGCTTTGCTGCATATCACTGAACCACACAGGAAATCCAGCTGCCTCTGCTGCCTGCCCAAAAGCTTGTTATTGTAGACAATTCTTGCAAATCAGTCTTTGCCCTTGAATATGAACCACAGCGTTATGATCAGGAGAGACTGCTAAAAAGATGGGCACGCGGAGTAATGAGATTTATCTAGTCGTGCATGACAGAAAGTGTTGGAGTGGTATCTCTGCATGGCGTCTGCATTTTAGAGTCACTTTTAAATCCATACTATGAGCCATTCCTCCCTCCTACCACCACAGGCAGGTGGGAGACCAGGGTTCCTGCTGGTTCAGACAAAACCTTGAGGAACAGCGTGGAGGTGGATCTCATCCATCTGACACAGCAATGGCTGCTGACAGTGGCAGAGAAAGAACCCACAGAAGTGAGACTACTGGTTCACAGCGGTTATGCAATCACCTGCGATCACCCCACGAGACCCCAAATGACAAAAATGTTTTCCATGTACAGTACATTCACACAAATATTGGAATCACTCACCAATTATCGTTTAACCTGAATTTGAACATCTGGAAAATCTCCTGTGTTCTCATTCATCCACATCAATGACCCAACAGCTTAAGATCAGCTCTGAAGCTATTTAAGTTGCTGAGAATTTTCCTTGTTCAATGAATTATCATTTACTTGTATTTGACATTACAGGCCTTTTTGCAGCATCACAAAGCATCAATGGTTTATCACAATCCTCTGTCTCCATCTATGACTTTCTTTCATGCCTTCCACGGTCAATTTGAGTCTGATTCCACCATAACTGTTCCCTGGAGTTATTCACTTCAGTTTTCTCTCTCTCTCTCTAGATGATTCCCAGCTCTTCCAGAGTCTGATCATCCAGTCTGTCATCCTCCTCATTTCTCTTCTTTTACTTTATGCCTTCGTCAGAATTTCTCATTTTTCTCTCGCTCCCACACCCCGAAATTGTTCTGACTGCCAGCTTCCTTTCTCATCTCCCTCTTCTCTCCCCTACAGCTGTGAAATGTGTGAGCACATCTCCGCTTCATTCTCTGCACTTTTTCATCCAGTGGCTCACTGTTACTACTCCATATTACTCTCTCCGTCTTGCACGCTCCGCCTCAGCTCTCTGTAGACTTTGCATCATGGCTCAGGATGGGTCTCAGAGCGCTGCTCTCCTCTGTTTCCCAAATTGTTTTGGACAGGTACGTCATGGCTGCCTGTGCCAGAGGTCCTGTTGCTGTTGAAAACATTTGCGCTGCAAGAGGCGCATGGATACGGGGATGCAACACGGAGAAAACACAGCCTGTTAACTGTCTCCCTTTGAGCTGTATAGCAGGGTCAGGCAGGTTTATACATTAGATGTCAGACACACAAACAGCATCAAAACCTTTCCAAGGGTGCAGCGAGGGCAACACGTCTCTTACACTCCTGCTGTCAAAATGGAGCGTGAAACAGTTAAACTCTCGCCATTGCTTCCATCTCATGGCGCAGGCCTCACTGGATTATCCAACGCAGCCTTTTCGTCGGTCAGAAAATGTGTAAAATGTGTTGAATGAAGAGAGAAAGACAGGGTGGACCGGATGAGAAGTGGAGCCTATGAGGATCGGTTATGTGCTATGAATATCCTGTGTGTTAGCCGGATCTAGAGGCAGTGATAAACCCTACCTGGGGCAACGACTTAGATCTTCTTATCACACCCTGAGAAATAACTTTCTGCTCACATACAAACATGCACAGCGTGTGGAATCCAATCCCCATCTTCTGTTACCACGGCAGCCACCTGTGAAGATACTTTCCTCTTGCCCTCACCTCTCTCTCTCTCTCTGTACGGCCAAAGAAATAAAAAATAAAATGCACAAAACAAATGAATCACTGGTGAAAGAAGAGAAGTATGGAGACAAAATAGGGAGAAAAAAGTAAACAGACAAATGAAAAACAGGCAGGGGTGCCAGGTTGCCAGCTTATCAGTATCTAGTAACTTTAAAACAACACATGAGGCTGAAAAAAGACACTGCAAGAGAATGTTTATGATAGTCAGCAAAAGTTGAAACAGAAATGAACAAGTGAGTCCACAGAAACCAGGTGCAGAAAAAAGAATTATATTACTTAAGGACTGTAGGAAACTGTGTACTATTTGTGTGTTTACTATATAGGATTATAGATAGTTATGACAAGAAAGTCATTCAGGTCAATTAGTGGCCAATAGCCTATTAAAGTCAAAACGAACATGTACTAAAATCTGAAAAGTTTCCTTCACCACTGACACAAGGTTTATTGTGTAAGCTATCTCAACTTTGAGACAATGGTGGAGTGCACTATCGCTAAAAGATACGGATATTTGTTGCAGCAGCTGCAACTGATATCAGTCAAGAAATTGTTAGAAACCACAGTGGTCGCAGCTGAAGCACACGCTGGATTTATCGGTCTTTTAGAGTAAGATTTTATCAAAGGAAGTAATGGGAAATTCATAGACTGGAGTGCAGTAAAACAGCCTATAACTGGAGCAAGTCCACAGTTTAAATAAGCGCTAGATTACTTTGTCGACCATTGGGATGTAAAAGGCTGAAGGAGAGAGATTATAAGTGGAGGGTCACCAGCTCCAATTGCCAGTCAATGGCTCCAAGAGGCACGACCACATTCTACAGTGGTTTCTGTATCTCAGAGGAAATAATGATTCTATCCATAAAGGCAGCAAGTAATGAAAAGTAAGTAGCAAGGATGAAGGGTGCAAACTTCTGACAGGGAGGTTGCTGTTGGATGCAAGTTTAATAGGACTGGGTTTAATATCAGGGGATAGTGCTGCAAGAACCAGCAAAGTTTGTTTGTTCAAAGTCACTGACAGAAAATCCTGCCCATAGTAGTAAAAAAAATATTCTAAAAGTTAGCATTGTGAAATCCTTGAGCTGGGTGTTTTGGCCTTGTGAAAAGTTTGAGGCATAGACACGTGGAGAGAGCTTAAAGGGTCCAATCCACTTTTAACTCATGACAGATGCCTGACGGTACAGCTGAGGTGGTGGAGGCCACACCTGAATACTGTACACGGTGAGTCACTGAAAGTAGATTTGTTGGTTGGCATTGAACACATCAGATAACACAACGGCATGGCAGATGAAGCACAATGCTGCAACAGTAAAATCTTTGCTCTTTATTTAGATGCTCAGTGCGTGTTATTCGGCTGTGTATTGCTATGTGGAGCAGCTCGGGTGAAGCTGCTGATTTGTGCCATAGGTAAAATATTGAAAAGATAAGGTTTGATTTCTGTAGAAAATAAACAATGCCCAATGAGCCTTCACAAAAGAAACAGCAAAGACAGTAATGTGAGCAACAGTGAAGCACCCCTCATGAAATATCTCAACACATCAACATGGCCAGAAACCAGTGGGGAAACTAACACAGCCTGGCCATCTGTGCTGGATAAACCTGAAGGTTGATACGAGGAGCAGAGCTCAGAACAGTCATTACAACCCACAAAACTCTATATACTATTTCTAGTTGTTACTTTTAGTCAGTTCGACTGATCAAATGTACCTATATTTGTAAACCATACATAAACATTGAAGAAAATGAATAACCCAATTAAAAAGGGATTTTGACAGTTCAACGTGATAATAGTGCGTAATAGCTGTAATCAATCAAATCTTGACACAGTCAGTCACACGCTGCCAGGGAGTTTCTCGTATAATGTTTTTTTTTTTTCAAAGTTGGAGTAACAAAAAGAAGTACTTAACTTTTTCAAGGTTAAGATTGGAGCCATCATCTACGTAAGACTGTATTACTTGCAAACTCTTATCAAAACCAACAAAGTGTTCCTCTGTGCCAGGTACTAAATTTGATAAATTACCCATCTTTTGGGAAAGTGGCATTCATGCAGCTGTTTCCGTAGTATCCTGTTGGCTCCAGATATGCAGAGTGAAAAGATAATCTCGAGGGGTTTGGTAAGGATGACAAGAAAAGTAATTGTTTAAGTGTTTCTCCTTGAACTACTCTTATTATTCTACTACTTTGCTTCCACATTTGTCTGTGGATGAACTGGGATATAATTTGTACTCCCCTGTTTTTGGGTCCCTCTACTCACTATGAAGAACTCTTTCCCATAGAAACACATGCAGGTATAAGAGTGCCATTTTCCCATTGAATTGAGTAAATAGTTGACTTTAAAGTGCAACATGTTTCCCTCCTTCTGGGATCTATGCGTAATTTAGTTTGTTTAGGGATACAATCCATTTTGCATATTTAATGGTGGTGTGTGTCTTCTCCCTCGACGCTGCGAGAAAATAACCTCCAACACAAAAGATGACGGCAACTGTAATGGGAGAGGCTGAATAAAATACATGTTTGTTGTGAGATTCTTTTTTTCTTCGTAGTTTGTGCTTATCCATATTTGAGTGATGCTGTTTTCAATAAGGATTTTACAACCAAGGCTTACTCAGGCTGTTCCACATTGTCCTTCGTTGTTTGAATTTTTTTTCTTTCCCCTCGTTTTCTCTGTCCTCAACACAGGGCAGTCTCATTATTTGTTGCACTTCTGTCAGTTCAGATGCATCAATGCATCTCCTTGAGGTGTGTGTGTGTGTGTGTGTCTGTGTGTGTGTGTGTGTGTGTGTGTGTGTACTTTGACAGACACATTACTGCAGCTGTCACGTGTGATGAAGGTTAAAATTTCAGGGGAAAAAAACTCCATTTTGAAGAAGCTAAAGAGAAGAGGGAGATGAGGAAAAAATGGAAAATGTCAATTCAACTGACATCACCATCAATATACTTTTTCTTTTTTCTACATTGTTCTGTTCTGCTGTTGTGGTTGATAATGATTGTAGATGAAGTTGTTTGCATAATCGACTTTCTTAAGAACACAGAACAAAATGTAAATATTATAAAACATAAAAAGCCGTTCTGTAAACAAGGCAGAATTCAGACAATACATCTCTGACAACATGATCATCATTTTTATGGTGCGTTGTTCATGCATTAGCCAGAATATGGTGGTATCCAAGCCACTTGCTCACTGTTCACATGAAAGGTATTAAACACTTGTCATGACCTTAACATAATATCTACAAGCAGCCAAACACGAAGCAATGATTAGAGTTTATGGGGATGTGAAAGATGTTTTTAAAAAATCTAAAATCTATTAGGTTTGCGCAGAAACACCTATTACATCCATGAATGATGGAATTAATATAGAATTGCCAAGAATACTGTGGATGTTATTTTATCTTGTGTTTCCATTGAATTTCTGTGGATTTTTACTGTCATATTTATTATAATAGATTTGCACATGTAGTCACATTGGGAATGGTTGGGAATGGAACGGTTGCAAGAGCATGGTTGATGCAGTTTAAAGAAGTTCCCCCCTTTAATGGTGTAGACAGAGAAACCAAATGAAGAAGGTTTCCCAGGGGAGCCCGAGAGTGCAATATTGCTGAACTGGGCAATGATGGATGTGAAAGTTGTTGACAGCACATAAATGGGTGAGAAAGAGCAAAGACACATGCGCATAAAGGATGAGATATGGAGATTTGATTGACAAACACCCCTGACACTCGGTGAGAAAATGGGTGTTGTCAGCAAGCATGAGGCAGACATATTTAATCTGCATGATATCTGACAGCATCAGCTCTGCCCTGAGAGATCTTGCACGCTTGTGTATTATGGAAAGTTTCATTACAGAGATAACGGAAACAGATGAAGCAGTGAGGTCTAAAGTTAGAGACAATGACGTGGGCATGCTCAACAACCGCTAATCAAAGACAATTGAAAAGTGGGGAAAGACAAGCAGACCAAAGAGAATGCAATCACAGATTCTTTTAAACAGACAATAGACATTTTTAATTTGTTGAAGTGCATTTCTGACAACGACTTGAGAGAGAATTTTTTTTAATCATTTATTTATTTATTTATTTATTTATTTTCACTCAACGCACAGTTGTAGCATGAATCCAGAGATGGAAATCAGTCATGTGGTGTTGACACAGTCCAAATCTGGAAATAGATCCTGTTTCTTCTCACTCATCCACTCCCTTACCTCCCACAGCCAAGCTCTCAGCAAGGCAAACACATAATTACTGTTGGTACCGAACAAAGATGGGGAGGAATTAATTAAGGCAGCAATCAACACTTGTCTGTGACTCTATTACTCTCGTTATTCAGCTAAAAGTAAGGAATGTGAATATTTCATTTTCAGATATATATATATGTGTGTGTGTGTGTGTGTGTGTGTGTGTGTGTGTGTGTGTGTGTGTGTGTATCAATCAACACTTGTCTGTGACTCTATTACTCTCGTTATTCAGGTAAAAGTAAGGAATGTGAATATTTCATTTTCAGATATATATATATGTGTGTGTGTGTGTGTGTGTGTGTGTGTGTTTGTATATATATATATATATATGAATGCACAAAATATTTGGTTTATAGCTGATGCTTTCTCCAACCAAACCACCCTTTTAGCCATCTGCAGGAAAAAAAACCCCACTGTGAGAGAAATGTGGTGACTGTACATTGCCTTATAATTACGTAAGCTTTTCGATGGATAGATAGATATGCAGGAACATTTTTGTCACCGCTGAAATGAGGAAAAGGTCCTATCAAAACAGAATACATATTAATGACTTCATAAGATAAAAGCAGAGCAGATGAAACAATATGAATATAGATAAAATAACATGAATTGTTCATAATCCCCAGGGGTCTGGGAAATGGTTCATCGCCTCTGCATCACTCAACAACTCTGAGGGAGGTGGAGGTGAGCAGCATTTCTATGGGAAACACAACTTGTCTTATTCATTCCCTATCAGCCTTTCAGAAGTACACACAAGCAGAATTGCCTTGCATTGGTGATATAAACAATAGGCTGCATAAGATAATCCCTCTTTAGCTGTGTATTGGATTTGCTTGTGATAGCAGACATCAGATTAAGGTTTTTCTTCTCTTCTGTGGTCAACACAGATGTGCATTCTGAATTCAGGTGTGCACCGTATTGACCGTATTAGTACGCATGCCAACACATATCATGGATCGCACATGCAAAAACACAGGGACAAGAACAACAGAGTCTGATACTGCTCCCATGTGTGAGAAAGGAAGCCCTTAACCATAACAATCCATTCCTACTATGTCTACTTCTTTTAGATTGTATTTCTCCTACAGAATCTCTCCATCCATCTGCTGAAATCCTATTTTCATGAAAAACAATAAGACACACACACCCACTCCGTCATCGCTCACGCTGGCTGCCAGAGGAGCCAGATGAGGGAGGACAGTGAGGAAAGGAAACTACATGAGGAAGGGGAGGTGGCAGAAAGGACGGAAAGCATTTGAATCACAAGACAACTTGGATTTTCAATTTGGGATGTTCTTATGCAACCATTCTGCAACATTTATTGCCAGTGTGGGAAGTATGACTCTGATGTGTAGTGACAGGTAGAGAAGTCAAGGTGACAACCTTTGAGGTCTCTTTGAGGGACATCCGTCCATCTTAATCTTATGATAAATCATCTTTTGGACAGTTGAAGATAGTCATTTTGTAATCAGGCAACTGGATGTCCACAATGTATTAAACCACCATAGTTTATTTTCCCTGGTCATCGGGTTTATCCAACAGGCTACATTGTTTCCTTATCAGAAACGCATTCCCTTGTTTTTCCTCCGGTAGGTTTCTAGAGTTTAGGTCTATCACAATATGACCTTGATAGACGCTGAAACACTCTGGAAAAGTTCCTGACACACAAACAAACTCCAGGATTAACAGCTCACTTGGCAATCGGGGCTGTTTCAGAGTGGAGTGGATATTGTTGTTGTAAATCTGAATCATCCTGTTTTAAAGGCAACACTGAGTGAAGGATCCAGTGAACATAATGCAGTTGGGTGCACACAGTGCCTCAGTTCCACCAGTAATAAAATTAATAAATTTGTCTTATTATGGCAAGTTAAAAATCTCTGTGTTAACAAATAGCAGTTGTGCTCACCTATAGTGCTTTTCTGAAGCGTTGACACTTTGTTTTGCTTTGCCCTGATTACTAAGCCAGGTGGAGTCTGTCTCTCTGATTTAATAATAGCTCACACAAGGGCGTATTCATCACATCAAGCTTGCAAAATGAAAATGAATCCACAAACAAGTTGTTCCTAAAGGCTGATTTCAAGACAATCCACTAAAAAGGCCAGTTCTGTGGGTGTTCCTCTTCTGTTGGTGGCTCCATTTAATCAGACAGTAATACGATTAATTTCCAGTTTGTAACTCTTTGCTTCCACTAATCAGCAAAACAGTTTCTTTTAGAACCACGTCCACTTGTTGAACTTACATCTTCACGACCTTCACACTGACCGATATATTGGCTCAGTGAATAGTGCAGTCACTTCACAGAAAGCCCTTTTCCATGAAGGGTGGAGGTTCAGGTTAAACTGGGACTTTAAATTGCCCCTATGTATGAAGTTTGTGTGTGTGTGTGCATGTGTGTGTGTGTGCCCTGTGTGCGCTGGAAACCCCTGCAGCACTGACAGGTACAGACAGTGGTAGGATGATGAATGTATGAATGGGACATTGTGGTGCGCTTTAATTATTGTGCCCTGATGGCTGTTTTAAATGATTGGCTCAAGTTATATTAATGGAAGGATGGATGAATGAATGACCTTCATACACCCTTCTCAGTCATCAGTTTCATCTTTATCCTCTTGGGCTGTTTTTTTTCACCGCCTGAATCCTTTCTCCCAGTTTACCGGTTTAAAATAAAAACCCTTTAGCCCAGTGAGTTGATATGAGTTGATCAGCAAAGTGAGGAGTTCTTTTTCACTGTCATGACCAAAAAAAAAGTGCAAACCACACCCAGCTGTAAGTACTTCAATAGGTACAGTAATTTAACTGTATAGCCCTTCTCCTGCATAAGTGCAGGCAGAGAAAGAAATTCTGAGGGAAAGAATCCAATTACAAAATCCGTCCAAGAGAAATAATGAAAACTCAAATGGGTTATGTAAATTCTGTCTGTTAAGTGGCTGGGGACAAGTGTGGCGTGCATGAGATTGTGCGCATGTACAAATGTATGCACACATACACACACACACATCACCCAACTCTTCCATTTTCAGTATTCTAATCTGAATCCATCATTTCCTCCCTGTCACCTCTTTGATAGCGCTGCTAATGTTGCTTAATGAAATTTGTTGACAAAGGAGCAGCGCTCTGTCCTGTTCTCAACATATTGGATTAGCTGTCTGGGGAGGCGAGAGAGAAAACCCAGAAGATAGATGACCTCCCCCAGTCACTGTCAGCACAGCCAGAACTTCAGAGGATCTGTTAAGGTCTCTCTCTCCCCATCTCTCCCTCTCTCTCTCGCTGGGTTAATGCAGCTGCTATATACTGCTCACTGACTTAATGCAGCATGAAAATGGAAGAGTGAAAAAGGAGAGGAAGGAGAGACAGTGAGGGGAGGTTAAGAAAAAGAAGGCCACTGGGGGGATAGACAGTGGGTAAACAGTAAAAACAGAGCAGGAGATGAAGTGGGAAAACGGAAGAAGAGAGCGAGTGAGGCGGGATAAAGAAAATGGTGAGACGAGTGGACACGGGAGATAGAGGGCCTAATGAGAGGCAGAGTCAGAATGAAATATGAGGGCAGAGTGTGAGCGATAGAAGCAACAGAGGTGGCGAGGGGTGGGCTAGAAGTGAGTGAGGAGCCATAAACTTGGAGAGAAAGAGGAGGGGAATTATGGGTAAGAATGAAAAGGAAAGCACTGGATTTGGTGTGTGATCTCTCTTGAGAATATAATCTGGTGTACATGGGAGAGTGTGTGAGTGCGTGTGTGCATATATAATCAAAGGTGATAAAATGAATCGAGATAGGTCTTTGCCTTCAGCTAACCAGTGATCCCACTCGTGGTTTTAGAAAGTGCCAGAGGGACTCGTTAGCATTCCAGTAAACTGAACCCATCCATTCGATGTGCACTGATGATGGACACTTACACTGCTGTTAGTGAATGAGTGAGTGAGTGAAAGGCTCGTGCTCTTTATATATTCTGCTTCTTCTTTGACTATTCCATGGAAGCAGTGTAATATCACTGTGATACCCTTTCTGCCGCATGCCTTCTTTTAAACCTCAAAGATCCTTGACACTTTAGTCTGCCTTTCCTTTGTGTCCTCAGAGTGGATGAGGTCATGTTAAGATGCATGCGAGACGTTTTGTTGGTAAAAAAAGAGGAGACAATTTTACTGTTAGAATGAGATTCTTTCGCTGTTTAATCACCACAAAAATGAGAGCGGGGGTGCAGGTGCAAGGGAGTGACAACAGGCGATAGGGAGAGTAGAAGCTGAGATAAAATAAGGGGAGATTCACAGAGGAGTGTGAAAGGTGAGTTAGGCCAAAGAAAAACTTAAAGATTACGTGAGGTGAAAGTAAATAATGTCTGCGCAACGCACAAAAATGATGGGGAAGCTACATCTCTTCCATCTGGCACAACATAACAGCAAAATACAAAAATGGTTTCAAGGAAATGGTTTGCGGGATGAAATGTGTTTTATTTACAAGACAAGCTGAGGAGTCTCTCTGTGCTTTGGTAAGGAGAGGAGACCACTGGTACAGACCTATGAGAAGAATGATATAAAGGAAAGAGAGTAAGTGGCCATTGTCTGGAGGCAGAGGTGTTGGCTGGATAGGCTACAACATATCCCATGAGCCCAGCTCATAATGTGTGCTGAGAAATGCTTCCTTTCTCTAACATTTATTATCGGCACTGTAAATGCCAATAAGGTCCATGCGTAGGTACATTTGACAGAAGTTACCTTGTGTGCTCTGCCAGTGTGCAGCAGGTTTGTAACGGCGTGGAGGATCCATGTGTGAAACTGCGGGAGGAGAAAATGAGCTATATCGCTAAAATTTTACACGGGAAAAATTATCCACCATTATCCATCCATTTTCTAGACCTACTTTGCACCCAGAGGGTGTCATGGGGGTCTGCTGGAGACTATCCTAATGCACATACTGCAGGGCCAGCCAGGGAATAAAGCCTGGACAGTCCATCCCCAGACACACACACACACACACACACACACACACACACACACACACACACACACACACACACACACACACACACACATACACTACAGTCACAGCCAGAGTCAATTTATAGTCTCCAGTCAACCTCAACATGCATGTCTTTGGACTATGGGAAGAAACCGGAGTACCTGGAGAAGAAACATGCTGTCCCAGGGAGGACAGACAAACTCCACAAAAAGGCCTCCCAAGCAACTGTTGACCCATAGCTTATTTCGATGAGACCTCAGCATCTTGCCTGCTATACGCTTGCATCCCCCCGATAACTTTCTGCTTGTCATAACCTATCCTGATAAAGTTTTTTATTAGTTTATTTCCACACACCTGAGGTAAAGAAGAATGTAGTGAGGAAAATGAATGAATTTATCATTGTTTCATGGCCTCTGACTTTTCAAAATAATGTAACAGACATCACTCGTGTTGTAATCCCAACAAAAACTAGAGCAGATATTTGGCAAATCATTTATTACTGTTTCACTCAGCTGCAATAGTTATTGAAAAATATGTCACAGAATGAATACTTAATACCTCAAATACCTCTTCAATAGGCAGAAGACTGGCTCCAGATGCCTTTTTGCTGGCTTTAGCTTTAGCCTTAGCATTAACTCTAGCGTTAGCAGACACAACTTCACTATCCTAATATTTCCTCCATACTCTACATGTATTGCACACAGTTTTTACAAATTTTGGCTCAATACTGGAAAAAAAGATGATAACTAATATCTTTTTTTTTCCAATATAGAGCCAATAATCATAGGTACTGAAACTTATCATGCACCCTACTAATTTCATAGAAATCAAAGTCTTGTTGCTGTTTCCCTCAGGTCACGGCAGATGCTCTGACTTTAAGTGGAAACATTTACACGTTATCTGCAACAATGTTCAGATGAAGCAGCAGTGCCTGATGAAGAAAAACTGGTAATGCATGTTGTTTTGCGATGAATCACTTATACATCATATTTGTTGTTATGGGTAATACATAAGGACCATGGTGTTCAGGTCCTGACTGCCTGCTTGGTTATAAGTAAGGAGACACATTCACTTTTGGAGACGTAGTCACTGCAGCATAGACATGCACACACTACTACTCGGTGAATATTACCTGTAAGAAATTTTATTATTTCCTCACCATCCCAGCAAGTCCTTCTTTCCTGCTCTCTTGTTCTCTCACAGCTGAAGCGTGTTCGACACATCTGCGTGTGCAGAGCGGTGCCTGGAAACCACTATCAAGTGCTGGTTGACACAGGAAAGAGCCGCAGAGGGGATTAGTATCAGGCCGGCCTGCTCATTATTAATAAGCTTTGTGTGCAGTGCTGGATGGATGGGTGGATTTGCTGCTCGTGGTATGCATGTGCTCTGCCCTTTCAGTAATGTGTTAAATACCAACATGCTGTGAGGCTGTCAAAACCAGCTGCCACTTCTTCTAAGAAACGCTCCCGCCGCACAGCGGCAAGCGTTTTTCTGAGTGGCTCAGAAACATCTGGCAGCTTCACAGTAGAAGAGACAGGAAAAGACCAGATCTGCATTGTAGAGAAACTTCCTGGAGTCTCTTTTTCTCCTCTGAAAATGATAATTTTGAGGAAATTACCATTGTGATAACCTGAATGTCTCTCCACACAGCATCACAGAGCTCTCCTGGGTAATTAAATAGTACATCACGCTTGTGTTTTCTGTTAGTTGGGCAAATTACATTCAATCGTTCAGCACCCATTAGTATCAGCAACTTTGCCCCAAAAAGCAACAAGAAAGCTGAGTTAAAGCACACTGATGCCGGACTGACAACATCTTAGTTTCTGAATCTATTCGAAACTGAACCATAATCAGAAGTGAGTTGATTCAACCTCCAGATGATGATAGAGCACCATAAAAGCAAAATCAAATACATAGGCTGATCATCAGTGTTGGAAAATAATGATGGCATTCACATCGATGGCACTGGACGATGTTAATGTTAAGTTACATTTTATGCATCCTTGAAGGACAACCAAGAGAGACGCAAGAGAGCACATATATTCAAGTTGTTGAAAAAATTATTTGTGCGGGAGTATTTCACCGTCTCTACACACAGGAGAAATAAAAGGGAGAGAATACACATCACAACCAACCTCGGCCAAATTGTTATTTTGAACATCAGCATTGACGTCGGCCCAGAATTTCACATTCTGCGTGTCCCATTTGATTACATGTTTCATCCATTGCACCACAGTTTACCCTGGTTCGTAGACCACTGAAACCTAAAAGACCAAAAAAAGAATCGGAATTAAAAATATGTAGTCACAGAGGAAACAGAGAGCAAGGAAAAGAAGAATGATCATCAACAGTTTTAAATGAGCTTTGTAACATATCAGTTTCCATACATAACACCTTCAGGGTTGGAGAAATTCTAAACTATTTTTTAGGGTATCTATGAGCTAATTAAATGTTGTCCCTGGTACCTATTCTAATCACTGAAAGTACATGATTGAATGTAGGGCTGTAGCTGCTTGGATTACAAAACGAGACTTGAGCATGATTTATTAAGTGTCCTTTTCGCTGTCATGTGCTTTGAATGTGGTTAACGACAGCCATAATTATTAAAGATATGAGTTGAAAGCTTTGGATTTTGAATGCTCTTAAATGTCTCAACACCTCCAGGTCAAATATAATCATCTGCCTTTGAAATACCTGTCTGTGGGTTTTTCAATCCCTTAAAAAAAATAATGATAAAATCTAGAAATCTTCTTAAACAGTAGTAAGAAAATGTATTATGTACTGTAACCATCCGTTATCCGTTACCTTGTTTGATACCCACTGGCTGTTAGTGTTGACATATGCAGTTTCTAAATTTATATCCTAAAACACCATGTTTGCGTTACACTCTGCTGAGAAAACTGTGAAAACCACTTGGGTTTGTTTCAGACTCAGACATCTTACAGATCTGTGCAGCACACTTACTTAATAATAGCCATTTATGAATCAATACAACACTTGTCTCCTAAAGCTTTTGTGAGTGGTGCAGGTGGGAGGCAAACATTTCAAGTAAATTATTAGTTTTATAGACTCAGTCGAGAAAACTTTCCATATTCTGAAGCTAGGAACTATATTGATCAGAAGAAGAACTGATCAGGAAGGTCATTGTAGCGTATTTTCTGTGTGATTTGGATGACAATTTCCTTTAGAAGTATCTATTTTATTGCCTTATTTATAAAATGTAGGGTCCAGATTTTTAATGGACACAATCTATATATAAAAAAGGGTGCTATTTATTCTCTTTTAACTGAAGCATTCAAGGAAATATAAAAGTTAAAAATACAGTATAGAAACACTAAACTTTGGGTAAACATTCAGATGCTTTGCTGTAAGGTAATTTGCGCAGAAAGAGTACAAGAATGCACATTCAGCAAATATGTTTTTAGGTTGTGTTTTTCTGGTTTTTACAGTTATTTAAAAGCTTAATAATGTCATTTTGCACATTAAAAGAACGAGAGGTATGCTGACTCACCAAACCATTCATGCAATACAGAATTAATAGAAATACCTCCATACTTCCAAAGCTTAAGAATACTTGCTCTCCCCAACACCAGTTTATGACTAAAAGGCAGGTGGGGTAAAAAAGCTAAAACCCTTTGCGTCCTGTGTATCTCCTTGAAGCAGAAAAGCATGGTGGAAGGTGGCAGAGCCACTGGCGCCTCACACTGCATGACATGCCATCGAATCACACGCACAAATATGCAACTTGTGTTTCTATTTTTAGATCGAGTCAGTTGTTCTTCAGTTTCCATGTCCATCAAACACAATAAATCAGCCAGAGCAGCGTCAGAAAATCAGAAAAATGTGGCTGAAGATCAAAAGGGGGAAGGGATAACAAAAGACGTGTCAGTTTTTTCTTCAACGCATGAACAGCTTAATAAGGACTATTCTTTTGGTGGCACCACTGGCAGGCGTCCAAGGCCACGGAGTTCAGCATCGGTCATTGACTGTGAGCGTTGTGCCATTTCACACAAGGGTAAAAGCACAACTCTCATGCAGGTGACAGAGGGGGGAGAGGTGTATTGGAAGAAAGGTAGGAAATGGCAGCAAAATAAGGAGAATTGAGCTTTTAGTACAAATGGAGTAAAGTGGAAGGAAACTGGATGCTAGTTGCAGAGGGAGGACATTGGACACCGAGGGAAGCAGTTTCTATAAAGCGATTCAAAATATGTATTATCACTGTCAGTATTATCAGCAAGGTAGTAGGCACTTCAAAAAAGTTTTGAATATTGAAGTTGATCAAGGTTTCCATCCATTACCCCATTTTGTTTTTATCACATCCAACCTAAAACACTGATCACACTGTGTTTACAACACAGACCTCTAATGTAAAGGTTTGGCCTGCTTCTCTCTCTCTCTCTTTATCCTTCCAATGTTGGATAAAAGTGAAGATGAGGACTTTCACTGCTGGTTTTACTCATTTTGTTTCAATCAGCATTGCCTGGATTTGAGCCTTAAATGTTGAATCAACATCCAAGCATACTGCGAGTGTGCAAAGCTCCTTCAGGCATGAGGTGAGAAGGCTCAGTGGCATTTGCAAAAGTTTTGGAAAAAAGCTCCTCACAGCAGTCAATTGTCCCAAACTGGGATGCAAACTTCAGCATGTGTCTTCTTAAAATGACAAAAATCCTGCATGTGCAGGTTGACCTATTAGCTGGCTCCACATATGTGATAAAGCAAATATATTCAATCCATTTTTCCACTGAGCCCTCTCACCTCATGCCTGAAGGAGCTTTGCATACTCAGAATATGTACGGAAGTCAACTTTTGTTATTCCAGAATAGGAGTTGCTCCTTTCCATCCACATCTCTCATTTCACTTCAAATGATTTCGCCAATTGAAAGCAGAGCTGAGAGACTGACTGCCGCTCGAGGTTCAGCTCCAAGAAGTGCGTGGTAATGACCACCATGAAGGCCTGATCACACAGTTACTTGCTCTCAGTGAGTTTCCCCCGCAGGTTTCAAATTCATCTCTGTGAATTACATAGGACAAACTGACTCTTTGAAACAGTTGTGCTTTATGTAGCACTCAGGGCTGGACTGCGGCTCCTTCACAACATGCCCTTCCGATGAGACTTTCGCAACTTGCCTGTTTTACACTTGCAGCTTGTCCATTATAGCATTATCAAAAGTGTAAGATTGGGGTCTACAATGACTACCATCAAGGTTGTGTCTTCACCTTCGGTTCAGGTGCTGGAGGCAGCAGTTTTAGCAGGGAAGCCTAGACACTCCTCTCCTGGCTCCTACCACAGACTCCTCCAGGATGATCCCGAGGTGTTCCTAAGTTATAAAGATATCTCTCCAGGATGTCCTGGGTCTGCCTCTGGGTCTACTCCCAGATGGACATGCCTGAAACACCTCCTTGAAGGTGTTCTGGAGACATCATGGCATTTATACTTTCATTTTTTTTATACTTTCATTTTTGCATTTAAATTTCCTTTATCCTTGATGCTGTATCATCAGGGTAGGAACGTGTGTGAATAGTTAAAGCAGACGGACCATGTCTGGCAGCCTCTGCCACAAGTGTATGTATGGGTATAAATGGGTGAATGTGACTGTAAAAGCGCTTTCAGTTCTCATGAGGACTAGGAAAGTGATATATAAAAGTCCATTTACCATTTACTTCAGATGGATCCTCTCTACTATGAACCCCTACCAGATGTCTGAGCATCTCGCCATTTCTTCACCTGTCACTCTTGTATTGATTTGTCTTATTTTTTCTTTAGCATCCAACGTTTCGCATCGCTGAATGTTCTCAAGGTCCACCTGAATGGATACATTAAATGATTGTAATTGCAGATAAAAAGTGATTTCATTTTGTTGCTTGTTCTGATCAAATACTTAAGTAGAATTTATTGCATTACTTACTATTGATTTACAGGCTTTTTACAGGATTTTATACATCAGGTATTGACATGGCCTTGATGGTATACAGACAGTACAAGGCCTTTACTTGTCTGTCCTCAGCTGGCTGAACTCACTACATCTCACTCCATTTTTACAAACTCATCATTTCAAAGGAAAAAAAATTGACAGACGAGTGCTTAACACATCCTGTGTAGACAGTGTGTAATACATCTGGCTGACAGCTGCTGTCAGTGTTGACATCTTCAGAGCTATGAACGCCAGGTTGAATCAAAGGACCTTGAACTTTGGGAGGACCACCCTCCAAATCAGCCATGTGATGAAAAACGACTCAATGAAGCTGAGTCGCATGGACACCAAGAGCAAAGGACACCACAGTGTCAATATTTATGTCTTTTTTGTCCAGTTCAGCTTGATTGAGCATGTTTTAGTTGAGCGTCCTTGTTGAACATATGGAGCGTGTTACTAACAGGCTCGGTTCACATGGAGAGCACCCAGGCAGAAAGGTGCTCGTTCCTGAGCTGTCAAAATACTCACAGAGTGATTACTTAGACAGCCATGCGCTGAGAGTAGTCAGCAACCATCTTCTTAATTTGAACTTTAAAAGTATGTTTTTTTCAATATCCTTCACTGTCAGGCAGCTGAGGAAGTGTTGTTCTGTGGCAGTGTTATTTTGAATCTTTCCTCCATTGACACAATGTCAAATATCATGAATTAATCTCAAATGCCCCATTTTTTCCTGAAAGCCACAATTGTGCCCTTGGACAGTGGCTGTTCAAGGGCGACTCAAAATCAAATTTTCAGATGTGTTTATGACACAAATGTGTTGAAGCTCTTTAAAAGCTCTTCAAACCTTGTCAAATGTGTCTGTTACTGTAATATAGTACACAATCCCTGCATAGCAATATACTCCAAGGAAATACAATACCCTATTTTTCAAGTCTGAACTTATCTGATCATCATATTTGAAGATTTCACATTCCAGTTGCTGACCTGAAATAGTAAAGTAAACTCTCATTACTTTGCAGCAATTTCACAGCTCCTTCTGTTCTCCATGCTGGCTGCTTTGACTACACTATGAGGAAGGATTTAATTGAAGTACGGTCTTCTGTTGTTGAGAAATGAGATGAAAGGTTGCCAAATGTGTATGTGTGTGTGTGTTTGTGTGTGTGTGTGTGTGTGTGTGTGTGTGTGTGTGTGTGTGTGTGTGTGTGTGTGGTGGTTGTGGTGGTTCTCCATCAGGGGCTGTAAAAAGGTACACCCTTCAAAAAGGCTGAGCTGATAAGAGGAATAGAGAAAGTCAATTGCCGGAGGGAAAGTGTGTGTGTATGTGTGTATCTAATGATTCTATGTTGACATGAATGGCAGTTGCAGAGGGACACACACACACACGCACACACGCACACACACACACGCACACACACACACGGATGATATGTCCGACTGCGGTCTTTTCCTAGGTTAATGTGGTGAGTGACAGCTCAGGGGTGCACACACACAGATGGCAGTGAGTTGGCAGAGTTGTGAAGTTAAGATATTGAAGACACACAAAAATACACAGACAGCCTCTCCAAATATGAGGGGGGAAAAATCTCTGAGAAAACTGTTAGCTGTAATGAAGCACTGGGGCATTCAGTATGAATGCTTTATTTGGTTATTAAATCATTTAGGTTAGTCCCACATTTAAGCATTTTCTTATGTACAAGAGCTGAGAAATGAGGTCCATTCTCTGTAGCTTAATAGCTTTGTACACACAACTAATGAAGTGCATACGCTGCAAGTGAATTTATTTCCACAGCTCACCTACCATTGACTGTTTTCTCTCATTTATTTAAAGTTTGGAAATCAACAACTTTTAAGATTACTGTACCAATATTTCTCCTCATTCTGCTCATTTACTGATGTCGATCTAACTGTTGACCCAGATGTGTTCACGGATGAGGATACATCTATGTCTATGGATGTCATATGCTGTGCTTAAGCGGACTGTTTTGCTATATCTCACATGGCTCATTTGTTTGTTTGTTTGTTTTGTGACTTGGTCCAGAATGATGTGAGATAAGAAGTGCAGAGGCTGAGGCCTGCCAACGATTACTTTATGAATAATCTCCTTATACAGTGCGAGGCCCTGGAAGATCTCTTTCTTTGTTTCTAGTTGATTATACATTCATATGAGTCCAGTCTCAACGTGATCAAAACTGTTGGTAATAAAGTATACAGAGTGTGAATTTGTGATTCAGAATATTTGCCATCAACAACAAGAATCCTCGCTGATTCCCCATAGTGAAATGAATCTGCCAGGATGTGGTGTTTTCACAACATCTGCTCTTTTGGATGTGAGGAATTGTCACTCTGGAAAAATGAATGCACGATAGGGATGTGTATATGTAAATGATGTTTATCATTTACATATACGTAGTTCAGAATATATCTTCTTTAAAACCTTTTTTTTTCCCCAGAGAACTTGGACATAAGCTTCAGCGATCTTGAAAAACAGTTAAAAAACATTGCTTGATAAGGAAAGTGAGGTATTTTCTAGCATTATTTTTGTCACTCACTGAGATTAGCATCATCAGAATAAAGCAAAGACGGGCAGCCTTTTTGGCTTGAGTTGAGAAATTTACATGTTGTTTATGGAGGTTTTGCCGGCTCATTTAATAACATCTTCTTCAGAGGTATAAAAACATGGCAAGAGGACAGAGAGAAGAAAAGAGAAGGATGAAGAGAAAGATGCATAGAAATCAACATCACAAAGAAAGAGGAATTGATTCCTCTACTTTTAGATTCTTCCCTCAGCTTCTCTGTGTTTTTTGTCTTCCAGCCTGAATGACTTGATGCTTCCTGTCTGCATATAAATATGTGAGAAAAAGCAAAAGTCACAGTCAGAGGAGTGGTGTCTACTGCTTCAAAAGAAGGAGGTAAAATGCATTTTATCAGTGTGTTGGTTGCTGAGCCTTAACCACATGGTGACTCTGCCATGACCACACAGTGGACTTGTAAAGACATCTGCCTCCTGCTGTGCTGATGTACAGAAAGCAGCTGGCAGCAATAGGCAGCTGTAGTTTATGTGCCTGTACTTTATAAAAGGATGTGTTACCTGTGTTACACTCAGCTGAAGGAAAGAACTGCACTTCTTGGACACTTTGTGGGTTTGAGTCCTGAGCCTAGCAGCTTACAGTATGTGGCTAAGTGTCCTCAGGCAACCTCGACTGCTTCGACTGAACTAAACTAGATCAAAAAGGTGATTCTCTTTAGCCCATTTTTCCCTAGTATTTCCTAAATTTGACTCAAGTTGTGAGCGGAGAAAGTGTGTTATGTTCAGTCGTATGGAGGCGTCACACAACATTTGTTGAGGAGGGAGCAGAATATCAGATTTCTCATATTAAATCCTTTTTAAGTAAAGTGTTAAGACATGATTAGGGGCTTATCATTGTGTTGCCACAGCAGATAGCTCTTAATGGAGTGCTCATCTACCAGGATCAAGATAATACATATGTCTGCTGTATACATAACCCATTCAACAATGGAGCAGAAGTGATGTTCGTGAGTGCTGAGGGATTCCCTGTTAATCAGTGACACAGTCTGACAGAATAGGATAAATTCTCACTGGTACTAATGCAGGAATCAGCTGTGTGTGAATGGTTGTTCTCAGAGGAACTGCCTCATAGAAATCCTCTGCTGTCTGCCCAAGTCAGAGAATTCACTCTGTGTGAGAGGGAGGGAGGTGGTGGTGAGGGTGGGTGAGGGCATACAACAAATATTTGCATTAATATTAAAACCAAGGAAAGCCATGTGTGGAGATGGGCAAGTCTCCAGGCCCATGAATAAAATGAATAAAGCAGGCAGTTAATCTTTAATGCTGTTTAGCCTCAACATGGGACCCTGACTGTGACATCATCAGTTAGCACTTCAAGCATGACTTTGCCAAGTTCAATATTGATGCAAATATTTGTTTTGCAGTTTGTGGACGTGCACATGCATCAAGCAGAAAACAAGGGGAAGAAGGATTCGAGGATGATTAGCTGGCTTTCAGTTTGCCTCGTAGTAATGATCCAGTGAGGTGAATCTCTTGATATGTTTCATCAGAGCATACTAATGTGACATCCACAGTTAACGTCTGTCTGAATTGTGCGCATGTGCTACTTTTCTGCTGTTTCACTTTGTCTCAATATCAAATCGGCACAGGATGTATTATAGGGGAGCAAAGGAAACAGCCGATGACAGAAAAAAAATCTATTGATGCAGGTACAGCAGAGCTATGAATGAGAATGAGAGGAATATCTGAGAGCGTATCCATTTGGATTTTTATGTGGTTGTGATGTCTGAACAGAGGAGACAGTTCAGCTGAATACAGCATTTCTGGGAAAAGCTCCAGGATTTAGACAAAATAGAATCTCACACGTGTGAAGAAAATCACTCGCACGCACATATACACACACACACTTTGCAATGAACCTAATCTAATCTAATTGTGCTTGGAGGCTCATGTTCCTCTTTGTGTTCATTTGATCACAGGTCTAACACAATAACATTCACACACATGGGTGATATTAGTGTGCCTTTTGCCTGGAGGATGTGTAAACTACACCAAAAAAAAGTCAAACTCTGTCATCAGAGCTGGTGAGGCAACCATTCAACCGCAAGGCTAGCAGTCCGCATCATAATATGTATTTTAGATATTTTGTCAACCGTTTTAAACACTGAGTTTGTATTTTCTTTTTTTTCTTCTTTTTACAACTGCTCACACAGTTGTCGGATATGGCCACACTTGATACACCTCTCTGGATCATCTACTGATTTGTAGTATCACTTTGTCATGCATTATGCAATGACCTGAAAAAAACAAAGAAACTACTGCAGTATACCTGGGAGCTGATCTCCCTTGCAGTGCACTGCAGATACGTCAAGACCATCTTTCAGTGTGTCGAGGGGGACATTTGATCATGCAGATTGTGGCTATAAAACTACCAAGTCCACAATGACAATAAAGCCTTGATCTAGTTGAGGGATGGAGAGCCAGATGTAGAGAGATGTCTCAGTATGCCTGGAATACAGCAGCATCTCACATAGCTTTTGCCTCACTATATGAAAGACCATGTAGAAGCTCATGGCATAGTTTAGAGTAAATGTGCTTAAATCAGTTTAATATGATTGTAGAATTGTAGAGATCATGTGATAGTGGTTGGGTACGGGGAATTTGTTGAATGAATTTTGAGAGATGTCGTCACTGAATGCATTTTAAATACGCGTCTGAGAGGAGTTACGATAAAGGGAGATCTTTGGAGAAATGCCAAAGCAACATATTTTATGAGTCCGTTGCCAATCCTTGGTTTCTGGTTTTCTCCTCTGATTCCTTGAGAATCATAGATGTGAAACTGTCCTTCAGCTAATCCAGGCACAGTCGCGACTCTGAGCCCAACATCAATACATCCTCCCATCTCTCTCTGTCCTCTCCTCTCATTGTCATGTCCTCTCTGCTTCAACTTCTTATCCCACTCCAAACTTGCCCATTCCTCATTCAAAATAATTAGGAATAAAACCTTGAGTCAGCGACAAACCTCAGTGTCAAACAGTGCCAGTCAAAATAAGGCACATTTCACTAAACAAGCACTGTCTTCACTTCCTTTTCACCTGCCTCTGTTCTAAATCTTTTAACTTCTCTTCCTGTCTTCCAAAGTCTTTTTAAGAGACATGAAAAGAGACATCAGTATTGCTCCAGGTCTGCTTGGAAGTAAAGAAAACAAAATGCGATTTTGAGAGAATAGCGATGTGCGAAAGCAAAGATTGAAGCAAGGCAGAGTATAGAAAGTATGAACAGAAAAATAGATTCAAAACTATGTGGAAACCAAAGTAAACGATATGTGGCAATTACACAAGTGCCTGTTTCAAAGTAACCTGATAGAGCATCTACTGTGTAATCGGTATATACGGTGCCTGTGGAAAAAGCTTCAGTGGCTCTGAGGGCGTATGAACAGCTGCAGTTTGGACACTGAGCTGATGACCTTTGGGCTAACGCACTTGAAGTGAGGGTGAAGCTGATAGAAGTGTTGATGGAGAACAACCTCATCCTGTTTTCAGACTTTGCACAGGGTATGGCCACAGTTGTCTCTGATGAGTCTCTAGAGGATGAAATTAAATAGAAGTTGATCTTCTCATTTGACTTTAGAGGCAAGTGGACCTCCAGGTTTTCCCACTAACAAACAAAAATAAACAAACAAGACAAGAGGGGTTGTTTTTAAACCATTTTTTATATGGCTGCTTTTGTTAGTTTCCTACAGTCAACAGGAAATAGTCTTTAGGCGAATCATGAAGAGATGTGAGCAGAGCATGTACCAGAGTCACTCCCTGCATGGACACACTGTGCAAACACAAAAACAGATATGGCATTTATTGGCGGCCCGTTGCCCTCAAAGGAAATTACATTGTCAGAGACAAATCTGTGTTGAAAGTGACTGTGATGAGGAGCCTGTTGAGCAATATGACATTCCTTGGACTGGAAGGATCAACAAAGGGGACAGAGAGGAGAGAGACTCTGATCGAGACAGTAAAAGATGGTGGCTAGCAAAACAAATTTATTTCTTCAAACAGGAGAAGGAATGAAAAGTCATGGGAGCTGAAGGACAGGCAGAGATTGGTTGAAAACATTTAAGAAGGGTAGTTTTAAGGACAAAGTATTTTTTATCACTCTTGTGTGTTTTTCACTGGTTGACCATGATCAAGGATCAACATCTCTCTCCTTGAATCTATCTTTATTTATTTATACAACCCAATACCACTATACTCTGTCTGTGAGTTTGAATCTATTTCCTGTCTTCCAGAAAGAGGAGAAATTTCATATTTTAATACCATCATCATGAAATGAACATGCAATCAGGTCATGGTGAACATGCAATATATTGTATGATGATGGGGGTCTGACAACAGGAGCCTCACATTCATTAGACACACCATGCACATGCACCCTCCAGAGCTGCACACTGCTTACATTTTATTTCTAGAAGATCATTTTATCCATTTTATGAGCATGATAAGACAAGATACATAGATATTGGATCTTATTTATGGACAGTTCTAGGAATACATTTGTGCAAAGATGAACCATCCAAAATAATGCAAATGAAATACATGAGAGAGGAATGATGCATGGGTGTAAATCATGTAATGAGTAGAGGAACGGTGGAGCCACAGTTCGAGCTGACATGAAAGATGCCATGAATGTGGACAGTACGGCTCCCTGATTGTCTCTCTCAGTGTTTCTATCCGTGTTTTCTAGCCGATCGACTTTGCTTTTGTTTCCATCCCATCAGCAGCGAGCAGGATACGGGCACATAGCGCACACATTATGAGCTGTTAATGGCCCACCTGTTCCCATAGAGCACCTTTGTGGGTGTGTTTGTGTGCGAGCATTTCCGGCTATTAATAAATGAAATGCTCACAGTTGTGGAAACATACCGCGCGGTTGCCCTCCCACAGCTGAATCTGCATTTCACTACCCCTTGATGTCCTCCCAGCTGTAGGTCCCTGTCCAGTTGAAGCTTCAGTAGGAGTAGTTGTTGTTGGACGGGAGAGGATTACTCTAATGTACATGGTTAATCAGCAGGTGGAAGGGGTGTTAGGCAATAAATAAGATGGTAATTGAATCCATACATTTGCATTGATTAGCTGTTCGCTGTTAATGAAAGTTTCAGACTGGAGAGATAAATGCATGTAGCATCATTCAGTTTATAGAGCAACGGAGAAAATATCCATATCAAACTTGACGAGGAAGAGAGAGAGACAGAGAGTTTGTCAATTTGACTGATTACTGGTCTGCAGTACTAATTAAATGATTTTTTTTTTATTGATTCTTCTCATGAAGTTATCGGATGAAGCAAGATACTTTTTTTGAGGTCCTATTGCATTGGAAACATGTGGAAAGTGAAAATTCAGATCAGCTCATGATGGTGCATAATTGGACGTTTCATCCCCTCGACACATAAGTGTTATTTTCTGAAAGCTCCTTCACCCCATCAGCTTATTAAAGCTGATCTGCAATCCTCAGCCATCAAGCGTCTGAGAGGTTCTGTCATATTAATGAAAATCATTCATTAAATAGTGAAAACTGATTTTCTGTTGAATGGAGGTTTAAATCAATGGAAGTATTAAATATGAAAATGTCTAATTTTGCCCTTTATTTTAGAAACCTTTGCATTTTTACAACTGTGAATTTTACATTTTGATCTCTGCTTTAGAAAATAAACATTGAAGAGACTGGACTTTTGTCCAACTTGCCCACGTCAGAGTAATGGACATATTTATTATTTATTATTATTATAACACCCGTTAACTTTACAATGGTCAAATAAATATAATTACAAGAGAAAACTCTTAGCAGAAATCAACAACTTCCCAGTGTTTCTGTAACCCAGGAGGTCTGAACAGACAAATCACTTGAAAAATGCTATTACTTCTGCACTGTCATCACCAAGGAAGAGCAGGCGATGCTTTAACAATCGGCAGCCCTGGGCTCCTCAGACGCTGCCCCAGCACCCTGAGAGAAACGGCAGTTAACAGGATCAGTGGAGGTCAGACGGACGTATGGAAGATCAAGAAAACTTTCTTGGAGAACTGTTTGTAAGAGTGCCAAGAAGGCAGATCAAAACCTGCTGGACTGGAAAAAAGCCCACCAGGAAGATTTAGCAGACTGTTGAGAGGTGGTGCTATGTTCTGCTGTAGAGCAGCACCTGAGCAAATAAGACCTTCATGGAGGAGTCGTCAGGGGGACTTTTCAGCATCCTTGCTGCAATACTGGCGACACATTTTGAGAATAGATCCCATGAAGTTTAACAGGCTTTTTGGCCTTAATACAGTAAGAAAGACATGTTTGGGGAAAAACAATGGTGAAGCCTGGTGATGGATCACTGTCTCAGGCTCAGAAATCATTTTGCTGCTTGAGGGGAGATTGGAATGAAATTCTGAGAGCAAATGACACACTGTTTGTAAAAATGAAAAAAGAAAGAAGCTGAAGATGAAAAGAAGATAACAGCCGTCAAAGCTTCCCGACCTAAACATCAGCAAAAATCTGCGGACGGACCTCAAAGAGCAGCGCATGCAAGACAGCCCATAATCTCACAGAACAAGAAGCTCTTTGAAAAGAATTGGCACAGACCCTGAAAGCAAGAAGTAAGAGATTCAGCTGGTTACAAAAGGCCTTTACAAGCTGTGATACTTGCCAAAGGATGTGTTTCTAAGTGCCGACCATGTAGAGGGCCTAAACTATAGCTTCAGGCCTTTTTCCTTTCCGTTGTTTTGAAACTGTGAAAGGAATTCAAATTCAGAGATATGAGTTTGATTCTACACTTGCTCCTTCTTGGAAACCAATTTGTCTTCTGCTTGCTTCGTCATTCACAGAGGGACTGTGTGGGATAATAACTTGCATGTGTGTGCGTGGCTTGGTAGGTGCACTTGGCCTTTTTATGATTTCTAAAAGTAGTTTTTGATGTACGGTAGATTTTTCAACCAAACTGAAATTAAACTTTTAGTCAGTTTTAGTAATGACAGCTCAATGAAAGTCAAAATATCCTGTTTGGGAAGTAGCTGGTGTCTCTGTGGCATACTATTGGTTTTCTGTCTGCTACGGAGACAACAGTGACTACATTTATAATTCTGTTCAACCTGAACTCAGAGAATATCAAAACCGGTTGTTTCCCTCCCATCAGCAGCAATGACCTTCTATAATATATGACGCATGCATGCATATTTATAGCCTAATGCTCTAGTGCTTTTCAGGGTGATAAATCGAATCTATCCATCTTCTAATGTAATTCTTCCTCCCCAGCAAGTCTCTTCCAATGATCACACTACAGTTTGAGCTCTCTTGAAGTACACATTTACATCTCACCATTTGAAACGACCTTTTCCTCGATCCCATTTACTGTCTCATTCATCACCATATCCCTTACTTATTCTAGAATATCAGAACGAGTTTGTGATTGTGTAAAAGCACATTTTGGACTCTGCAGAGACAAATGAGAGGACATAAAAGGTAGAGAAAAGTGCACATGCCATCCTTTCTCACTCCATTTACTTAGTCTACACACACACACACACATATAATTGTCACCCTTGCTGAGGAAGAAAGCCTGGTCATTAATACAAAGAGGGACAGAGAAAGATTAGGCTTCTGTTAGGTCTGCAAATTGGACAACAGAAAATCAATTCAAGCACAAACAGGAGCTAATATACATTTCCCCATGAAGGAAGGCCTGTGTGTTTGTGTGCACGCTGGTGTGTCTGTGTGTGTGCATGTGTGTTTTTGCACTGATGTGTGTGTGTACATGTGTATGTCTGCGGAGGTCCCTGTGGCCTAATATGAAGATAATAACATGAAGACAAGGAAGGGAAGTCATAACACAAGGACGGAAGTCACAGAGGAGTAAATGGAACTGAACAAACAAACCAATCACTTTCTCCTCCCCTGCCCCCCCCGTCCACTCACACACACACACAGACACACACACACACACACACTGAGGCACATGAAGACACACTTCACTGCATACCCAGGGATCCATAGTGTGATCAATTACTTAATCTGTACTGACTGACAGCCTTGATTGGAATCTTGATGTAATCAATAAGTTCCTGAGAAAGTAGGGGGAGGCACACATGTGCACATGCCCCATGGAGGACAGTCAAAGGTTATGGTCCTGCTGGAGTCACTGGGAGGTTGTAAGTTAGTGGTGTTTTGATATACTGCGAGTGATACATTTGAGTGCATACTGTAAACAGGATAATAATTTAATAAAATAAAATAAATAAATAATAGGTTCTCATCAGTGACAACCATGTCCTTTGTTTTTTACTCAGGATACATGAGATATAGTTGGAAAGACTGATTTAGTATGACCCATATCTCTTATTTTCACTAGATACCGTATGGGCTGCATTTCATCACCATTTAACTATGTACAATATTCCCACATTTGATGAGGAACAGCATTATATCCAGTCCGTTTTTCTCTCCCGTCTGCTTGTTTTTAGATGTACTTGGAGATGCATGTGATGTGCTAATAATATTCAGCCTGATGTGTGAAAATATGTGTCGGGTTGTTGACACTGAGAGTAATTTTGCAGTATATAAAGACTAATGTATAAAGAATAATGCTGCTGATTGGCTGTTGATGTGTCATAGAGGCATAGACCATAGGAAGGAGATGATGATGGCGCAATCTTTGTCTTTACTGTGTAGCCAAATGCTGTGTCCCATTCCCCTACATCTCTGTCAACTTCACCCCTCCCCGTTCTGACTGTGTGTTGATGAGAGACGTTGTGCTCTGCAGATAGCGTCTGATAGATGAGTGGTGATTCAGCTCGGAGAGAGAAACCGGCTGCAGATATAGGTTGCTGTAAAGCAACTGACTGGCCCACAGCAGACCGCTGGAATTAGTCCCATAAAACCCCATAGGACCCCATTGGACCCTCATAGATAAACTGTCACAGACGCTGTAAAGTACACACACACACACACAAACTCACTGGACAAGCTTCATTCTGTTGTAATGTGAGATCACGGCTGTTTTACTTGCGGCGTTCACATTAAATTTAACCAGAGGCTCAACCACCGAGATGAAAGAGACAGAAAGAAGGAAGTCTGACCTTACAGTAGCTCTGCCTAACCCGACAACATATTTATTACCTTCTCCAATGCACACGCCACTTGCTATCTCAGGCAAAAAACTCTCTCTGACCATCCCAGTAACACCTAAGGGTCCCCGATGACTGTTCTTTGGAAAAAGGCTGATTGCCTGTGGATCTGCTTTATTGTTCCAGCGCGCCGGAGAACGTCCTGATACCGGCATTAAAGGGCATTCTGATTTATATGGCTTTTACCCTGTAACATCACAGCAATTTCAACTTGCATTAATATGAATGTACCTCTCTGTATATATCATTATTAAGGTAAGTCACCTTAAAGGATTCATCGGCACTACTGAAAATATTCACAAATACATCAAAAATGCAGCTTTTTCCTCAGCTTTAGCCTCAGCTGTTGATTCACACACAAACAAGACACTCAGAGGCAGTTGCCATCATGCAGTTGATAAGGTAAGTATAACAAGCCCGAGGTCAGGGATTCAAAAATGGAGTTCATGGGCTGAGGCAGGATATGTTTTCAGCTCAAATCTGAAATTGTCAATAAGAGCTTGAGTCACAAATACCACGCAGCAGAATTGTATTCCAGAGAAGAGAAGCAAAAGCTCTAGACCCCAAGGATTTTCTGTCCAGTGGCGCAGCAGAGAAATAATGAGCAACAAGAGAACATAAAGGATGGGATGGAGTATACAGAGTCATAATCCTGGAGATGCATGAAGGATTCAATCCATTTAAAGCCTTGTTAGTCAGGGGGAGGATTTTAACAGCAGACCTCATGTATTAGCCACCGATGAGGAAAAAAAAAAAACATCAAGTGAGTAATTGTATGATCATGCTACACCACTTGTTTGTGTTCTCGTGCAGACCAAATGGAAGCTTGCTGCAACAGACCATTTTGGTTAACTGAAAAATATGGACAAGGATTTCAGTGTCTGAAATGGATGAAAGAATGACAAATGAGAATTCTTGTGAGATATTGTACATGATATTGAGCTCAAACACAAGAAAAGGATCACAGTCCTGTTCAATTTTCCCAACAGTACATGTGTGTTGCTGGACCAACAGGCAGCAGCTGTTTTGCCTCACATCTCGTCTTATTTCTTTGGTTTTACGGCCTTTTAAGATTATTAGCTTTCATTGGCGAGGGGCAGCAGGAGAAGTTGGTAGATACACAAACAACGTGAGCGAGATTGCTAATTAATCCATTTATCTTTTGTGGCCAGATTTATAACCTGATGAAAGCCAACATTGTTTTATGTCTGCTGGATGGGAAATCAGACAGATATCTCCCTCCAACTGGTCGTATAAGCGGATGCCATCTGTCCCGTTTGTTTTTCATGTGTTTCTGTTCCTCAAGTCAATTAATGTAGCTTTAAGTATTCTTTATATTTACACAGAGAGGATGGACTCAGCCAGAATGTCACACCTGTTTTCAAAATGCCACCCCTCAGATGGGATCTTTAAAAGCCTCGCTGTGTATTGGCAACATCTCTTATGCGCTAAAATGTAGACACTTCAGACAGTGGTTCTCCCAGATATGGCCTTTAAAAGGAAGCAGTTCCAGTAAAAATACACAACCTTTATGCCCTTTCAGATTCTAAATCCTGAGCTTTGAGCAGCGGTGAATATCTGAGGGGGCTCAGGGGAGGTCTGCCGTCGTGTTACATCAGCACTTGAAGCTTTTTGCACAATCGGTGGATTTAGGTGGTGCACACCCCCGGCAACGGTTCACTCAGGGTCACAGAGGAGCTACATGGTGTTTGCAGAGGCTGCTGCTGCAGATGCAGATTTGTTTTGGTGGCAGAAAGCCTCTGAGGGTTTCGCTTTGGAAGTTTAAGGAGGTGCTGTGCATAATCAATAACACCAGGAGGTCCCACCTAGGCAGACAGCCTGCCAGTTTGAAGATGGACACTTCCTGATTTGAAATGTCAAGTGGGTTTTTCACCAGCTCCTCAACCAGTGACCACACTGACCGCACCCACAGTTTTACTATTTTTCATTTTTTGCTGCAAAGCCAAGGCACATGAAACCTTGGCTAAAATGGACAAAGACAGAAGGGAGGCTGAAGTACCACAGCAAATCTTTCTTTTTTGGCTCCAGCTTGATGACTTTTTCTCATCATGTGGAAAGCCTCGGGAGGAGTGTCTCTTCTTCTCTTCTGTCATAACAGCCGCCGTCGTATCGGCCTGACAGCCATTCTGTCGTTGTGACAAGCGTCACAGGCAACAATGTAATGAGACGTGAAGGGAGAGCAGGAATCTGTGGCACAAATGTTTGTAATGCAAACATTATCAATCACAGTCAGTCCCTCACGTCTGCTTCTGTGTGTGTGTGTGGTGGTGGGGGGTGTGTTTGTGCGTGTCTGTCGCACAGATGCCGTGCAGAAGAATGTCTCCCAGGGATAAGTCCCAGGATGACTCTTTAGACACAGAGCTGAGCAGAAAAGAAGGATGAACAGTGGAACAAAATGAAGCATAACAAATGTAACTATCCCTTGCTGGTCAGACACTCTCAATGCAAGTTCAGACGATGTGCAAAGGGATTGCTTTGCAATCATTTTCTTCACCGCTGTGGCGAATGACTGTGGATGTGACAAAATGACAATGAATCCATACAGCGGCTCCATCACAGCTTTACAGCTTTGAGGTGAAATAACACAAAACAAGTTTGTTGCCTGGTGCAGTTTTATGAACTCCACACTTGCAGTAAAGGATTATGTTCATGGTTTTGTCTCTGATTGGCCAAGTAAATATCACAGGGCGCTGAAATGAACCTGAGCCTCAGACACAGAAGAACAATTGTCACAGCTGCTATTCTCCAAACCTGAGCATCCAGATTTCATAGTGTGACTCTGTCTCTCTCACTCTTGCTCTCAAACACACACATGCACACAGTCTTTGACAACTCTGAGCTACTTGAAAGCTGAGAAATAAGGTGGGAATAAGATTTCATACACCCTGTAGCCACTTATTCAACAAGGTCCACATTGAAACACACTCATGACTAACTAACTAACTAAATTTGACTATGATTGATGATGACTATGATGATGACTTGATATGTTTAGTGTACACTGACATTGACATTGTACATCTGCAAGTTTTGACATTTGAGAATCATAGATGTGGTTATTTCATTGTTTGACCAAAGGATTTGTCTAAGGTGTTTTTAAACCGTTGAGAAGTGAATTCTGAGAAACACCACAATCACTATTACAAATCACATTAGAACACAAAATAAAATAAAATAAAAAAATTAAGGGGGATTTACATTAATCAACATGCCATTCCTGAAGTAAGTATTCACATACACGCAATGCTGCAGTATAGTCTGCTCTCAATCAGCTGACTAATTTGACACAAAGCCCAGATTGAAAATCAAATACATTATTACAATTATTAAAGAAATCAGATTATATTCAAATTTAAGACAAGGACTTCAAAGAATTTCAGCAAAAGGCACAAATATACACAAATACATACATATATTAGTTGCTGATTATTAGTTGATTAATGGATGAGTTGCTGTCACTCTAAACACACAGTTACAGTATTGATCATTAATCCATGGAGACTCTCCAGGTGGGACAGGACTGACATAGCACACAGGAAAAAGTCTGGATTCCCTGAAGATTTATTGCAGATTGTTTTAGCAGTTTCCAAGTAGATTCCTCCAAATAGATACTCACTGCAATAGAATCCATAATCTTCAGCATTTATACATTCGACATGCATTACTGCCTCGCAACATACACACACATATTAAATTCTGACAAGGTTAAAGAAAATTCACTCAAGCAAGACTGCCTTGTTTAAAAAGAGAGTTTTAAAGGTTCGTCCCCCACTGAAGGCAAATTTACATCAAGATTATAAATTGAGGTCTATGTTGAACTTTTATGTTCTACTTTATATATCAGGGAATTTCTTTATTATAATATTAGTAATTATATGTATGGTATTTGCACATTGTATTATATATGATGTACTTCCTTTTAAATGTGAGCATTACTGCCAATATCCATTAAAAGAAACAGTATGAATATAACTTATTTCAGTGACAGTGTGCAAAGAATATGAGCTGTTGTGCCTGTGCATGTTTATGTGTGAGAGTAGATCCATGTCTCTGCATTCATCTATATGCAAATATGCCCCACAGCTGCGTTCACTGAAGGACATTGACTAAATGCGCCTCCAGCTGCAGTCAAGAAGACACCTTTCAAAGAAAATCCATGTATACGAGCACCTGGTTGGAATGGCACACTGGCAAAGTGATGTGGGGAGTCAAGAAAAATCAAACATCCACATCAATTTGAGTTTCAACGCGATCCAGGTATTGATTAATGGTAACCTAACTCACCTCATGGCTCACAGTCTCGGGGAAACCTGCTGAGGGAGGTGAAGTGTCCTGGAAAGGACAGATCCTGTCCAGTAAACATATCAGGGTGCATGTCTAAAACTACGTCTCCGACATTATTTCAGTGAATGAGACATTTACCAATGCCTTGTTTACTACTGTACAGATTACCGAGGTGGACTTCGTCACATGCGTTCCAGTTGCAATGTCGGAAAAAGTCTTCAAGCTATTGTTAGCTATTGCGTTTATATTTCACATATACCACATGAAAAATGTAAACTACATTAGAGCAGCATTTCCATACATACGTTGAACAAAACCTTGTGTACGACTGCTTTAGTGAGACAAAATCTAGCCAGAAGTGCTACTAAGCGGGAGCTTTTACTGCTTACATTCGGGGGCGGCCATCTTTGATTGTCAACTCAGGGGTGGTGAAGACTTTTTGTGTGAGAGGGGCTTTCCACTTGAAACGTCGGATGTCTTGGAAACTTTTCCAAAACCGTTGTTCATCCTTCTCCTTGCAGTTCTCCTGCTAACTCATCTGACCTGTGCTTAAACTATACTTGCGGTTATACTAGCATTTACACCACTCCACTCTCGAACCTTGGTATTATTAAGAATACAGAGCAGTATTTATCGCTATACTAGTTTTCTATTGCAATGAAGCAAAATGTTTTGTTCTCCTATGTATGTTGCGTCAGATAAAAGCTGAAAAGCTTAATGTGTGTTACGTCTTCAGCTGCCAGACAGTAGTATCTATCTACTTATCTGCTTCCAGCTCATTGTGCCACTGCTCATGTCTTAAAATAGCCTCAGTTTCAGCTTGATTTAGAAAAATTATGTGACGAACTCTGCGTGGCTCATTCACTGTCAAGCTTAAACTATTAGCGGCACAGAAAATTGATCTGAAACAATTTGGGCAATCAACTAATCATATAATTGAATCATCACGCAAATTACTGAGCATTCTGTAGTTTGAGCTTGGCAGTGGTGCTTCTTTTGCCTTTGTTACATCATTTTAAATAAAATATCTTTGGGTTGGGATTGTCGGCTGAATGAAATATGCACTTTAAAAAATGCTACAATGAGAAATGACATTGTTTGATTTTTTTGTGACATCTGACTATTTACATAAAAAAACTACAGTTTACAGAACAGAGTTTTCCCATTTGCACATACACACGCACAGAGACCTTTGCATACGCCATTGGCAGAACCCTCGGGGGCAGCTACTTTGCCTTAAGGCACTCTAACATGGAGGCAGCAAGAGCTGGGATCGAAACGGTGCCTCCTGAGCCACATTTTGTTTTTTAATGAATTAGGTGCAAATTAAAAAACCTCTGCAACCGTGGTTCACTGGCATGAAGGATATTATGTAGGCCGGTGTTCCCTGAGGCGGTGCTGTCTTCCTGGGTTTCAGTCAGGTAAGGGTGGGGGGGGTGGGAACCAGTGCCCTGGATCCCCCGTCCATGCCTCCTGGCTCCTGGGGGTCTGGGCAGGTTGGGCCTCAAGTTAGGAGGGTGGAAGAGTGGACCCTAGAGTCCAGTGGCATTACTGTAAGTCATGCAGTTGATGGCTGAATATTTCCTCAAATGCTGTTAGTGAGTGTTCGCAGTTTGCTGCGTCTCATATTACATTTTGTAATTATCTATTACAAACTGACATCCACATTCACCATGATTTTCATACTATAGTGACAGCTTTCTTGAATCACACCGCAGGGACAAATATGACTCTTCAAACTGAATTAAATTGAAAAGCTGTCTCCAGCCGGATTTCTTCCTCCATCAAATTGACAACCTGTTCACACTGCCTCACTGATGTCTCATTTTGAACACCTAAAGTTATCAATTAGAATATGCATTATATTGTTCACCAAGAGTTTCCCTTTGTGTGCCTTGTAAAGAGTTGGACTCACCACACGTAGAGCGAAAGATGCATGGCCTGCAGCTCCTCTGTAAACAGCATTAAGAACAAGAGAGCTTTCATTGACGGGGCTGGAGTTTCTATCCTGTGAGAGAACAAAAAATAAATGTTAATGTCTAAACCTGACCAAACTGTTACCCAACACACACATCAGTGGGCTGGATTACTGGCTGGACGTATTGTTTGATGGACTAAGGGACTGAGAATGACTGTCTTTGTGTTCAGCATTGCTGCAGATTTATTGAAAGCCTAGAGTGTCTCACGCAAACACTAAATTGCACTTTATGAGTCTGAATGAGATGCCAAGAGACCAGACAAAGCATGGCTCCATATTTGATGCTCTGTGGATGAGAAGATGTGGGATAGATGGATAATGTGTGTACGTGAGATTTGCCAGGAATATGAGAAATCCCTGCAGAGATTTGGGTAAGTTTGGCATCTCTTCCCCAATCTTCTTTCCTCTCCGCCTCTTCAGAGTCTTTGGATAGAGACAATGGCACAAAGCCTGCCGTTTCCAGTCCGACACCCCTCCTCTGATCCTGAACAGGTGGAGAAGTTGTTTTCTGTCCCTAAGCCCATTGTTTGTTTCTCCTCCAAGGCCCTTTATTCCTCTCTTGTCCCCCCCTCCTCTCCACTTTCCTCTCTCCTCTCCCAGACTTGCTTGTTCCCTCCATGTTTGTCTGGCGCAGACAAGGAGTTCTGCTGTTTACAGCCCATCCAGTGTCAGGCAATGCATGGGCCCCCTTTGTGTGGAGCGCCTCTGCATCCACATCTCTGTGTGTTATAACGTTCCCTCCCCAAGCATCACATGCCTAGTTGCCTGCTTGTGTGGCATCCAGCCGCCGTGCAGCTCTGTCTGCTCTCTGTATGTGTAAAAGACAGAGAGCCCGTCTCAGCCGAGTCCCTCGACGAGGATTAGATATTGTCATCTTTTATCAACAGTCATTTCTTTGCCAGGCTCTGACAGTCTCTCTGGGGCTGCCATTTGCTATAACGTCTCTCTCGTGTGTTTGTGTGTTTGTGGGTGCATGCGTGAGTGTGGATTTTTTTTTTTGCATATTTTCTCACTCAGTCCTGCGCATTCAGTGATTACATCCGAAAGCAGATTTTGACACATCTTTAAAAGAACCTTTTCCTCAAGTGGTGTCACACTTCAAAGCCTAAGGACCTGACAGCATGCATTTATTGCAATTTTGGTGGCAGCCCAGCCTTTATATGGGGTTAAATAGAGAGTATCAGGCAGATTCAGAAGCAGTGTACTACAGTAATTACAGCCTGAAATGCACTGTACTTCCATGCATTTCAATGTAAGATTATTGACCTTGGGTGTCTGTCGTCCTCCTTGGGTGTCTGTCGTCCTCCAGAGTCCCGTCGCGATCAATTATTACGGTAACCAGAGGACACACGAGGGAATTACCGTTTTTTGCTCAGCCTCTAATATATAGGATCAAATTGGACCAACTGATGCTGAACAATGGGAAAAAGAGGCCTTCAATGGAGATAATCTAATTCTCATCTGCATCATTGGAACTCAGAGTGGGTATGAAGAGAAAAAGCAACATAAGGTGAGGAGTCGCTAATCTGTAGGTATTTAAGGGACTGTTACTGACACAACAGGCTTCACAGTCTAAAACAAGAAGAAGAAACTTTCTCCATTTGTTCCTCACACGTTAAAGTGAGAGCTGACGTACAGTCACCCAAAGGTTGTTATAACACCTGCAGTTCTCATTTCTATTTTCCTCAAGAAGCTTCTGCCTCATCCTCCCTCTCCTCCATCTTCAGTCCTCTATTGCTTGGCTCTTTCCCGTCTCGTTTCATGCTCCATTAATTGCTGATGAAGTGTTGCATTTATGGACATTTATACAGCAGCCTGGCTCACATATATCCTGCCAGGGTTTTACTTGCTCCATCCATTTCCTCTTTTTGTGTGGCTACAGGGAAGAAGCAGAGGCTCTGGGGTTATAATGCTTACTATATAATGCTCGCTCTAATGTCCTTAGAGCATCCCTGTCAAGCACACGTGTATGTTCAATCAGTCAATAAGACTTTGTAAAGAAGTGTGTTAGAGCATATAGAAATCTGATAACAGTAAATGTCACTAAATGTCAGTGCTGAGTGGGTTGAAGTCAGACATCTTCTTCCATTTCCCTGGAAGACGAACATACATTTTCCTACTTTAAATGATAAATTACTAAAAAAGCAAAGTTGCCTCATAAAAAAGTGCAATCAACAATTGCATAATGCCTCATTGCCAGAATACGTCTGTGTTTTGCAGTGAGAAATATTAAACTGCTTGAAAAAAGCTGACAGAGTTTGATTCCCTCAGTCATTTATTATCGTCAGCAGCTATACCCTACGCTGGATAGTCTCCACTTTGATTCTTTTCTTGGATACTTATGTTCTGTTGAAATAACTCATGTAAACATATCCCCTTCCTAATTTCAATTTCCCTATGACTAATGGTGGAAATGCCAAAGCATGATTCATTTTTGCAATACTGCCTTTATAGTTTAAGTGAATTTAAACCACATTCAAGGCTGCAAAGGAGCATTTTAACAACAAAATGAAATATCCAGACAAATCTTGTCTTTTTTTGTATTTCACTGATTGCACAGTGACATTTGAGTCAAGGATGTTCTCCAAGTTTCTCTAAGTTTGTCTATTCTACAGTTAAATCGGCTATCTCTATTTGCTGCTGTTTAAAACCATAAACGCAGACCTCCTCATCCATTTCCTTTCATCCTGAAATCTTCTGGCTTTCTTTTAAATTCCTTCCTTTCTTTTTCTTTGTGTCTGTCTCTCCACCTTTAACTCCTATCTTCTCTCCGTCTGTCTGCTTTATCTGTTGCCTGTATTTGCTTGAACTGTGCCCATTTGCATTGGTCATTATCCGCTTTCATTCCACAAGGATACCATCCAAGTTCCCTGTTTTTATGTCTGAGTGCATTGATATGTCTGTACATGAGAGAGAGAGAGAGAGACAGAGAGAGAGAGAGGTCTTGCCTTGTCTGCTTCAATAAGTCAGGGGGTGGCTGTGTTCCTCTTGAGTGTCAGATGGGTTGAAGGTTGAGAGAAGAGAGTTGGACAGAAAAGATGAGGTTGACACAAAGATGTGACAAATCTGATCACTGTGGTCCTCGTTTTTCCTCAGCTATGTGACCTGGTGCTGCAGTGTTCTTTATGGGAGTGGGACAACAAGGACACGGCTGCGTCTCTGACAGTTGAATCAGTTTGAATGGTGTTGGCTGCAAAGTGGACAGTGAACTGTCATTTATGTAGCGTAAAGGCTGACTTAATGATCTAAAGCCTTAAGAGTCCTGTAATAGCTTTTTCACTGATGCAGAAATGGGAAGGTTTTTAATAAGGCAGCCCATCTATTAACTATGTGTTTTAGCAAATTAGACATTTTACTCATCATAATCATAATTGCTGATACCCAGTGTGTCACTGCACTGTTATTGTATCTTTGTGGCTTTGTGCAGCACCATGGACAGCTCCCTGTGCTGCTCTTGCTTGAGAAACATTTTTCTACATCTTTTGCCAACAATGCTAACCACCAAGTTCACCACTGTTTTTTTTTTCTTCAAGAGTAGCATTTTCTCCCGGCTTAGGTCCCAGAGGTGTGCTGGCTCTGTTCAGTTTGTCAATTAGACTGAATGGAAAGTTTTTGGAAGTTATGAGCGAACAGAAAACATAAATAGAGTCAAAGTCAAATAATTTGAAAGGCAATTTCATATCTTATTGAGATCTCATTTTAATTTAGAACTGTTCAGAACTGTGTGTGTGTGTGTGTGTGTGTGTGTGTGTGTGTGTGTGTGTGTGTGCTTCAACTGTTGTCCTCCCTGATTTAGTGGCTTAACAAAACAGGATTTTGCTATAAGCTCACAATCTTTTCTCTTTACCTCCGTAAAATATTCCACAGCACCCATGCTGTAAACAATACTGTGTGTATGTGTGTGTGTGTGTGTGTGTGTGTGTGTATGGGCTGCTGACTTTGCAAACTGTGCTTGTGTCAGAGGAAGATTGCTCCAGCTCACTTTGGTGTGGAAAGCAGCAAACACGAGATAAGATATTCAAAGCGGTCGTCCTGTGTGTGCACATGCAAATATACGTGCCTCTGTGCAGCAAACATCGCTTTGTTTATAGCAGAGGAGTCAAGTCAACACTATAAAGACGGCACGCACACACACTCTCACACACACTCACACTCACAGACCCCGGCACTGTGGCCAGTAATCTTTATCAGTTAGAGTTTGGTTTGGTTCAGGTTGTCTCCGTAGTAAACAAACCAGCCAGCCAAATTAGTCGTACGTGCCCGTTTCTTGTCCTTCATCTGCCACCAGCTGAGGGGTTAAAAGCTGAAAAAAAGGAAACATTGGAAAACAAATAATTACTGCAGCTTTCAGCTAAAAGGGATTTAGTTGCAGACAAAACATTGGATTTGCAGTATGAGCCCATTTACTCCTGCTGTTCAGACTCGCACTGCATCCAGACACACTCAAGAATAAGACAAAATTGATTGTTTAAGCACAATGTGGTCATTATGGATCTGCCTTACTGCATCTGGAGGTTGCCTGGGTGTAGGCAACTTAAGGTTGAAGCAAAAAGTTTTTAAAACTTTTTGTCTCGGCATTTTGATAAAAAAAGACACATCCTATGGTACAATGTGTGAACTGTTGGACAAATTAGTGAGAGCTAATATGTGACATGTTGTAGTGACCTGTGTGACAGATCCACTATTAATTAGACTGATAATTTATTGAATATGAGAAGAAAGAAAAAAAAACATATAAAGAGAGGGAGTTATTTCTCTTATTATCTATGTAACACTGGCAAGCAGCTGCCTTTTTTTAACACTGTTACGTCCCCAGTCTAGGAGTTTTGGGTTGGAACATGATTTGAGCTCCTCTCGCTTCGCTCATCCCCAAGAAGGTGGCCGAGTCAACATTCGGTTACCTTTGAGTGGCTTTTATTTCAGGAGTGAGAAAAAGAAAATGCCCAAAATAACAAACAAAACCAAACTAAGGATTCCTAAACTTTCTACCACAAAGGAACAAACAAAAGACAGGATACCACTCTAAATCCTAACCAAAAACAGGAGAAAAATATTCCAACACAAATTAAGGGCTTCACACTCCACAGCTATTTCGATTTCCAAACTAACTTAAATCCAAACACAAGTCAAACACACACACAGCCATGGTTGGGGATGAGGAAGGGAGAAAGAGGAAGAAGGCCGGCGCCGGGTGGTTCAAATGTCTGCCATCCACCAATCCCCTTGCAGATTCCCAGTCATGTGGTCCTGCAACAAAGAACACACCTACACACACACACACACTGACACTGATTGCAGATTAACACACACACATTCACAATATGCACAACCGGTCCTAGACCAATGGTTGTGACAAACACCAAGAAGACAACATTATAACTGTGAAATTATCATCCTACACACTAAAGGATTCAGTTCCAGCAAGGCTAGTTACTATCTAATCTTGGAATTTACCTTTTGTATACGTATTAATTATGGGTGTCAACATGCCTCAACATGTTGTATTTTGCATCAGGACATTCCTGCTCCTTGAGCAGTGACCTCTGTGGTGGCGGTACATAAATACCTCTGTCTGAAGTTGCAGACGTTGTTGTTTACTCCTCAGTCAGGCGGGTTTAGGTATTCCAGAAAGGGTGGTAAAAGAAGCCATTGCTGTAGTGAGCTCATTAGATGAGGAGCTGCTGGTGAGATAAAACATCCAAAATGTTAATAATGAATTGGTGATTACCGCATGAGCTGCTTTTCTTAAAAACAAAAAAAGTTTTGATACAATATTGCACATCATATATTCCATCCACCCATCGGCTTAGCTGCTTCTGACCCAGTGGTGAAGATGCATGATTGCAAGGCAGCGGTTTGGTGACATTTCTTTGAAATGTCAGTGTCTCTGTTATTTCTCAGTCTCTGATTCCCCCTCCGGTTCTGGCTCAGACATCACTCAGGTTGTTAAGCCAAGAACGTTAAGTCACATGATCACTCATGTGAGTGGCAGGCTAGAGAGCCAATCAATGTGGTTGCCAGATAAACATGAAACACATCATCCCAAAAAGGGATGGTAATATAAAAGGGCTTGTAGAATAGCATCTGAGGCATCTCAGGACTCCATTTAACTTTCAACACCTCTTTACTGGAAAAATAAGCTGCATACGTTGAGTAGTAGTTAAGCAAATAGCAGACAGAAAATGAAATGAAAAGCAGAGAAGACACTTTTACTGTGTGTTTCCAACAACCTCAGGATCTGTCAGCTTTGATTCGACCACTCTTATTGTTTTCAGCTCAGTCACCAGTCTGACATGTTACATAACAGTGTCTTAAAGAAGAGCCACACAGGCTTACACAGGCTGAAATATCTAATCAAACTTATACCCCTACAATGAAGCGCTCCACCTTGTCATTCCATTTTAGTTACAGATTGATGTAAGTTCATGTTGCAGATGACAATTCGTCAGGTCGTTCAAGCACCAGAAAATAACTTCCTCTCTCCAGGAGACTGACTTGCTCCATCCTGCCTGCACTGTGGATATGATCATGCATATTACATTATATTAGATGGAAAGGTATAAGATAAGCTGGAGGAGTAATCAAAAAGAGATGACTTTGTGCCTTGATAAGCTCTTTTATTCACTCCCGGAAAGTCTGTTATTTAAAAAAATAATAATTTCAGTTTGAGTTTGAGATTTCCTGGTTGACTTGAGGCGAGGGAAATGAAAGGGGGAAGTTGAGATGAGAAAAAGAGGACAGTAACTAGTTGCATAACTTTTTCTGAAATATGTTCCTGACTGTGAAATATGTACTTCCAGCCAAGATAAAGCAATTAGTTATTAGTTGGTAAAGTTGAGAAAACAAAGTGGAGTGAGGACAAAACAAGAAGAATGAATGGAGACAGCTTCATCAGACCAGGGCTCTACAGAAAACATACATAACTACACACTAAAAAGGAATAATGCTTGTTTGTATGAAGCATTGTGCAAATCATGACTGAACTGTAAAACTCCTATCATCTTTCCATCCACTTTTAATGAAATTATAAAACAAATAATAACTTCCTTCCGCAGTCGTACTTAGTCTTGTTGCTTTAATGAGATTTAGAGTGTATGCTTGTTATGCTCTTGTGGACAAACTTGACAGATATGAAGAGATTTAAAATAGAAACACACTGATTAAAGTCACTAATGAATATATGAATTCATGCAGTCAGTAATAAGTCACTCATTGTTAACTGCAGTGGGCAACAGTTAACTGAAGTTAAGAATAGGAGGAGAGAAGAGAAGTAATGTGTAGTGTAGTTCCCCCTGGTCCTTCATCTCCTTCTTCTTACATCATCACTACAGAGCCTGTTGTTTCCCCTCTCTCCTTCTACCCCGCCTCCCATGCCCTTTCTTTTACCTCTGTTTTGTTTCTCTGTCATGATTTCTGGAAGGAATTTTTCATTTTTCTCTCTTCCTTTCTCTCCCATGTTATCACCTGCTTTGCATATTCTCTTATTCTCTTCCCTTGTTCACGTTCTCACTGACAGACACTCCTTTATTGAAACTGTGACGGGAAGCATAATGGAATTTGTTTGAATGACTGTGACGCACTATGTAGGAGCCATATTTGTGCTAAGTCACGAAGAGTATCATCACTGTGTGTGTGTGTGTGTGTGTGTGTGTGTGTGTGTGTGCACTTTGCAAATTATGAAATTGAAATGCTTCTGCAAAGGTCAGCAGGAAAGAGAAATATGAGAATTAAGGTAAAAGCACAAGCATGACATTTCTAATTGCTTCAGTACTTTCATGTGGTGTAGAGGCAAATTTCAGATCCAAAGCATGAAAGTGTGTTTAAATATTAACTTTATGCAATATAACTAACTTGACTTAAACCTTGAAGCACATAAAAACATAACATATGTTTTATTTTGTTATTTTAATGACAAAAACTGATACAAATAAACCGGCACCGTGAATTATGCAGTAATACTGACATATATGACAAAAGATGGCAAACAAAAAAAAACATAAACATGTATACACAGACACACACACACACATACCAGTATGTACCAATATATAAGAGAAATGCATTGAAATACAATAGCTGACATGACCTGAACCTTTAACCACATACAAACATAATACATGTTTCAAAAAGTGAAAAGTAAAGTGGGAAAAAAGCACAGGAGCTCTGGCCTTTGTTGACAGATGCACACTCTTACACTTAATTAAATATTCAGTTCTGTCACTGTTTTCTTTGGAGCCTCTCTCTCTTTCTGTGTGTGTGTGTGTGTGTGTGTGTGTGTGTGTGTATGAGGGAGAGAGAGAGAGTCCTGTGGGCTGGCAGACAGTGCAGCGTACTGATAAGCAGGCGAGAGCCTATTAGCTGTTTGGCCTGCAGCCTGACAGTCAGTGGTGATTTTCTGTCTCTGGTCAGAAACCACAGCCACACTTATCAGAGAGCCAGTGGGACAGGCGATGGTTTCCATCACGGGATTTCTGTTATTACTTTATTCATTAACCTCGGCGTCCACAGCCTCAAACCTCATTTCTTGTCATCTCCTCTCCTCATTGAGTTTGTGTTTGCCTCCAGCCCGCTGCAATCTGGACAAAAGCATCCAGAGAGGAAATGCAATGTGTCCATTGTTTTATGTAGATTTCAACAACAGCACCCCTGTGAGATTGCTTTTGTGTCTTTGTTCTGTTTGCCATCAATTGTCTGAAATATGATGACTGCTGTCGTGTGTCTAGCTTTTAAGTCACAGAGCCAGTTTATTTGTATCAGTTTTAGCCACTACAGTAACAATGTGGGGCAGGTCACCTTGCAATGTAATCCCAAAGTGTTTCCAACGTCCAGCTTTCTTCCTCCAATGAGTCATGATGACACTACAGTTCACCATCCAATTAGCATGTTTGTTAGCATCAAATTCAATATGCCACAACTGCTGATTATAAACATACCAACACGCCACATGCTGCATCATAAAATCATCAGATTGCCATCACTGACCTGTAACAGCAGGGTACTTTTTTTCCCCCTCATTGTGTGTTTGCGTGCCTTCGCTGTGCGTTATGTGCTGAGGATAAAGTACATGTCATCAACACTGGGTACAAAGTAAGACACTAGATGAATTAATGAACATTCCTCTTTAGCTCTCATTTATTTCAGTGTTGTGCTGATGTTGTTGTCCGCTGGATGACGATCATTTTCATCATGGAAATTAGTTTTTGGACAGTTAAGATTTTGTAAAATCCCTCATCAACTCATTCCAGCAGCTTTGTTTTGTCACAGCTGACTTTTCAGCTGTGCTACATTTTCTGAGCTGTGTCACAGCTAGGAACTGTCTTGTGGCAGCAAGCGAACTTTCTGCCGACTGTTAATTGTGTTCTTTAAGCATTTTCCTTCTTGGACAGAGCCACAGAGAACATCAGAGGAGGAGATTGGACAGAGAAGCAGATGGACAACCTATTACCGAGCCATTCAAAATAATAGTCTCTTTTCCTTTTGCTGTCATGTATGGCAGGTGGCCATCATCAATATTTCTGCCAAAGGCATTATTTTGCTATATTCCCCGGTTAAGAGAAAATAACATACACTATCTAATTAGCACCTGTGTCAGCTCAGACATGATCCTGATTATGATGAAATTTATGTTTTTGATTATCATGCTTATTGGCAGAACCACTGGCTCTGATTCAATCTACCAGCAGCTCCCACGGCCCTCGACTCATCCTGTCCACAATTAACAACAGAGAGGAGAAAGAAGAGACCGCACCTGTTCCAGAAAGGCTGCTGAGAAATTGTCACCATGTCCCACTCTGAAACAAAGGACAGAAGTGGACTACTGGTCTTGGAAGAACCAAAAGTTGTGCTCAGCCGCTCATTTGATATTTAGATTTTTTGCAGGATAAGTGAAAAAGCATCAATAAGGAGGCAGAGGGGATTAATTTGGATCTCTTAATTTATTTCTTGAAGTCTAAAATGTATCAAGATACCAAAAATATCTGACTTACGATCCCCCAAGCTCATCCTCTGCTCTAGGAAATCGTTCTCCAGTATTATCACTGACTTTGACACATTTGTCACTTGTGAAAGTGTCCAGGTGTGACTTCCCATCCTAATATAACCAACATGCACCAACAAGTGACATTTTGAGCTGTAACAGCTGCTACATATAGAGCTGCGTTAAGGTAAAGTAAGCTGTGGCAAAGAGCCAGCATGAAACAGGTGCAGCTAAATGGAACTCGTCCCTCATTAATTGCAGTATTAACACCTGTGCTCATCCTGGGTGACGTAGCAGAGTCGTTTGAGAGTGAGAATAACCTGTCGCTTCTGAAAATCCACCTAGGCTACAGCCAGAGAAAGCTGTAAAGCATGTAAAGCCCACCCATTGATTTATATTTAGTGCGGGCACAAACCAGCACTCCATGGGCTGCTCTGTGGAGCGCATGCATGTTGCATCAAAACGAGAATCGCTCCCAATGAAAGCGGAATTAGTTTTACGTAATAAGCCAATCAGCTTGAGAGGAAAGTCGATACTTTTCCAACAACAAGCTCTCCCAGGCAATACATATTCAGAATTTTGTACGCACCTCTCATTAATCTGAACAACAGAAGGGACTGATCTTGTTTATTTATTATTGATCTGAATAGAATACCAGAGGTGCTTTCCTTGCCTGTCCAGTCAGAGCGGGAGAGATATGGCTATGGGGAATATTGATTTATTTCTCTTTTTTTGTGTTTATTTTCTACCTGGAAAGCTTCTCATAATCATTAAGGGTGTAACGGGACCCAAATTTGTTTTGGTGACATTAATATTTGTAAGTGGCTGCTCTGTGTGTTTGCATTGTCTTATCTCCTAACCCTCTGTGTTTACCTCACACTCCTCTCATTTGTCTGAGGGTTTGTTCCTATTTACAGTCAAAGTGCAAATAGCACTGTGTGTAAATATGTGACGTGTGGGAAAGATGCAAGATGCAAAACATTTGGCACATTTGTGTGTCATGAAACCTCCTGGGTTGCTTGATGGAACAAGTTCATGATGAAAGAGAAAAAATCTCCTTTTTTTCTTCTCTTTTGTTTTCATATTTCCAATGTGACTTGCTGTGTGTAGCTGGCAGCCATAAGTGTCTGTATGTTACATACACAGAGATCCGTAGCACCACTTATCTCAATGAGACTGAGGCTCATTTGCAACAACCACAATTAGATGCTTTACTGTAGCTTGCATATGGAATTAGTAACATCTTGTGCCTGTGGAGGTTTTCTCCATCTGTTCAAACTACTGTAATTAACTGACTGTAGTGTCAGTGACTACATTATAAGTGTCGACACTATGTGGTCTCACCAGCACCTCTTTGTATGGAAAAATGTTGCTTTCAAATATTGAATGATCTAAAGCAACGTTCTGTCAGAGAGCTTTCCTGGCATTTGTGCCAGTCACTATATTTAGGCTTAGGTTAAAGTTGTTCCTTCTTGATTTCTCTTGGCCAAAACGTTCAAAAAGTGAGGAATGACTAGCCCAACTTAGTTCAATGTGTAATCATTAAATGATAACTTTTCAACAAAAATGTCTGAATATATTTTTTTCTTATAAAATCTGAGGATTTACAATCTGAGGATTTGACATCTTGATCTGGCAGTGGTAACTAGGGCTACATGATTCTAGAACAAATGTGAATCACAATACTCTATAATCACAATATGGTATTTGCATGATATTTGAGAAAAACAAGTGTTTATGCAGTTGCTTGCTATGTAAAATATTGAATAATTTACTCTTTTACAATAGATTTATTTTGCAGCCCCAGTGGTGATCATGATTGTTAGGGATTAAAGAATTGGAGACATGAGCACTGACATCCAACACGGTAGAGCATACTGAAGTAGAAATAAAGATGTATTAGTGGCAGAATTTTGAGTATTACTGTAGCAGTACATATTTCTCTGCTGTGTAAGGAGAGTTACCTTCAGATGGAAGTATTTGTTTATTATTGGCCTGTCCAGTGGATTTCTGAGTATTTGAGTGTTCTGTTATTAACATCTTATTCCTATAATGCCAAAGATAACCCAGAACAATAAAATTATTGTAGAGCTCCACTGTGACCATGAGCACAATATGTCCATGGTCCTCTGCTCACAATTTGGGGAGGTTTGTTAAAAAGCCTCAAGTACATCAGAAATAGTGATGTTGTGATTTCGACCAGATTCATCTACTTCCTAAACAGCAGCGGAGAAGTTTGTGCGGTTATAAAAAAGAGCTATTTGAGGCTGCTCGAAAAGCAAAAAAACATCTAGATTTAACTGAAAACACATGTGAAAAAATATTTAACCTTCAACACTTTCTGTGACCATTTTGTGACCCTATATGGCATGTTCTCCTCTGCACGATGTTCTTGTGATGACGTTAAGTGTTCCCCCACAATGCTGCTGACACTGTCTGGTTCCTTGGGCGTGGTGGTGGTGGAGGTGGAATAAGGCCTCCCCCAGCCCGTCAGACTGAGGATGATTGACTGGGGGTGGGGGGGGGGGGGGGGGGGGGTGGGTGGGGGGGGTTATACTCTCAGGAGGTCTCATTATGCCTCGTAGTGTTAGCTCAGAGAAATCTGAAGCTTAGGGATTTTATATTATATGCTGTTAGAAACTGGAGGATCACTAATTTGATATGCAGTGGTACAACCGTAGGAAAATATACACACTGATTGTGAATATAAACAGGCTGTGATTTAAAATTATACAAAGAACTATGTTGCGTTATCATCTTAAAATAGATTTCATCAGGAGTGAGTGTATGGAACTTCATACTGAAAACATGGCTTTTTTTGTTTTTCTGAGCATCTTTTTGATTGGATTCTGATACGTATTGTATACAATAGCAGTCATCTCCAGACCTCCATACTGGGCTAAGATCTTGCTCTTATTTATTAATTAGATATCAAATGGAGGGGCAGGCTTCCTGTGGCCAGGGCTTTTATTGCAGGTGTTGGCTGCTAGTTTTGGCTGCTCAGGAAGGTGTGTTTGCCAATGTGCTGCTACAGGGTGACTTCCCAGGTTTGTGATGTCAAGCGTTTTGAGAGAGGTTGCGTTGTTGTAGTTCAGCTAACTTGAAGAACTCTGCTGCATTGTCTTCATACTGTATTATTTATGCTTGCTCTTTGTTTCTCTTTCTTCTCTTTAGTCCTGATTTCATATCTAAGGAAGACTGCATCCTGCGAAAGGAGTGAAATGAGATCACAGCTGCTGTGCGTCTGTGAACTGAGTGCGTGCGTGTGTTGTGGAGGAATTAGTCTATGAGACTTTCCCTCTTTGATCAGAGATAATACGGATGCCGTACTCCGGCTCCGACTGAACTGATGGGGAGACAATGTGCAGTCGACAACAAACTGCATCTTCAATGTTTCGCAGCTGGAGAACGACTCGAACCCGACCAGCTCTGGCACCTGAAGCTGCTTTGTCCCGATTTATTCCTTCTGTTGTCTCGGAAGATCTGAAGTTGAACACTAAAAGTTCCAACTTTTTGCTCCTGAGTGATTGTACTGCTTTAGAATCCTTTGCATGGTCTGGCTCCTGTATTTAAAGCTCCAAGTCCAAACAACAACAACATTACTGGCCCCAGCTTTGATGAAACTTCAGTGGAGAGATGATGCAACTTGTTAGCAGCTGGCATAAAGTTGTGCGTCAGTCACGGAGGTAAACACGGTTCACACGGTTTGTTTGTTGTTGTTTTCTCGCCCTCAGTCTTGAGAGACGGCGTCGCGTCGACTCTGTCTCTCTCCCCCCTGGGTTTACTCAGGACATGAAAGAGAGCTCCTTGATTTGTTTGTTGGGGTCCTCAATTTTAAGGCAAACAAGCGTATACAGACACACACACAAACACACATGCTGGCCCATTACCCAGTATAGGCGCATTAACTAGTGTTTGTACTGTAATTGAATTTCTCTAGACTAAACACACACACACACAGATACAAAAAGCTCTTTTAATTTTCCATCCGTTTTCTCATTAAGTCTTCAACTCTGCTTGAGAGGTTGCATATCAATGCAGTCCCATGCTCAATAACATTATGCTCAATAAGTATAACACAGAACAAGAGGTGCAGCTGCAAATGAAGGTGCTGGACAAAGAGAGGTTATCACAGAAGTGATGTAACAGGAAGGAGCAGGAGGAGTGATGGATTCACACTTTGTGTCTTCCCTTTCCTGTGAGAGAGTGTGTGTCCGATCGTCTGATCGTCTTTACACTTGCCCATCAATGCAGCATCACCGAGGGATATCTCCAAGGGCCTGAAAGCGAGAGAAAGGGCCTATTACATTATCAAAATATTACATTTGCTTTAAAATCCCCCACCGCTGTCGCCCAACCCCCATTTACGACTTTCTCCTCCTGTGTTTTCATTTATCTCCTCTCATTAGTGCCTCCTCCCAGCTCATCAATGCTAATATATGGATTCAATTACTGCTAATGGAGCTTCTTTATCAGTGCAAGTTTCCCATAATACCAGCAGCTGATGCAGTCACTCCTTTTTTTGTCAGAAAACACAAAGAGCAAAATTGTGTGCTGATTTATTTCACTCTGTGCCCGAGCCTCTGTGTCTGTGGAGACTGCTGGTGGCTGAATGTTGAGCCCAGGTCTCCTCTGAATACATTTTGAATTTAGATGCCCAAAATATCAACCTACTGCTCCCATATGCCTGCATGTGTGTATGCACTTCAATATCTACTAATGACTGTCTGATTATTGTTAATTTTGTGTTCTTCGTCCAAGCCAGAGGCAAAGTCATGTTGTTTGGTGTGTCAGCACCATCTAATATTTAGCACTATACCTGTCAGTTCATATGAATGAGATGCGGCCTGTCAATCCCAAAGCTGCACGCATGAATTGTGGATAGAATCCAGATGACTCCATCCTTTATTAAAACACTCCCTCCTTTTCTCTCTGAACGTTCTCCACCCACCTCAGCTCGTCGTTTCATTCCCAACACCTCCTCTCTTCTGTCAGTCCGTTTCTTCTCCGTAATGTACTCGTTTTCTCCTGCTCTCAAGTCCTCCCCACTAATGTGTCCTCACTCCAATTTGCACCCCACCCTCCTTTTTTTCTCGTCTCTGGTCTATTTCTACTCTTCCCTTCTATTTCCTCATTCCTGCTTCCTTCGGTCTGATAATCACCTAGGTTTAGGTCCTAAAGTGACTGCGTCAGAGAAGGTTAAAGACATGGCGTTGTCATGGTTACAATAATAGGCATTGTGTTACGAAGACAGGGTCTTGGTTATACTACGAATATATAATACTATTTGCCCATTAACCTCCAATTGATAGCATCAGCATCATCGGCATTTAGCTTAAATACTATCCCCACTAAATTTGATGATTAAAACCTGAATTGTTGCCTTCTTCAAGTGAGCAAGATACATTCAGGGGAATCTAAATTGAAGGAAACTGTGAATCTGCCTATTTAAAGAAAAGATTCCCTCCTGGGAAAGTTCAGCATTAGAATAAAAACAATCTATTCAAATAGGAAATGACAGCAGGATTAGAAAGTGTGGCCGTGGAATTAATTTTCTGTTCTCCGTCTCTGTTCCTGATTAGCTCTGACTGGCTCAGCACTGAATCATATCAGCTCTGTTCCATCTTTTAAAGGGACTGTACAGCCATGTTAGACTGGCATTAATCACAATTGTTACTTAGAATCTGGAGTTCAGTGTAACTCAAAGTAAACCTGAAATTTTTGGAGACGTCTGGCTGCTCTCCCAGGATGGCGGGTGCCGTAATTCAAGCCTGTGATGTTCAGACCCGACGTGTCATTCTGATTTTGAGTCTGCCAGCGTGTTATTATCGATGGAACTGGTCCAGTCCAGTTTTCATCATGACATCACAGACCTGAGTCTCTTCTGTTGGTTTATCTTTGAAGTCAAAGTCAAATATTAGCCTCTGACTTTCAGCTCAGCTGACAGCAGCTCTGCAGGCTTGATGGACTTGAGTCTTGCTGGAAGCTGTTCTGTGTTTTGGTGGTAAGCAAAGAAATCTTCCCACACAGAGGCACATTTTCATCTTTTAATATGAAAAGGTTTCAGTTTTAGCTGGGGCAACTCTTACAGAGCATTGTGCACAAATTGACCTAGCTTCAAACATGAGGGACTGAAACAATGTTCAGTTTGAAGATATGCAATGTTAGCTGTTGTTAGTCTTTACCAGGCCATTAAAACAAAGCCATGTAGTTAAAATTAAGTTGGGAATGTATTATGATAGTAGAGACATAATGCTACTTATGTGACTACTTTTGCCAAGACAGTTAGCCTTATTATCTATTTTTTCATGTGACTTTTTATTTTTTATTTCAGGATTGGATCGTGTTTCTTTCAGACCTTTACTCTTTGATTTTTGCATTTTCAGTGTCTAATCCTGTGCAAATCACTAATCAAACCAAAGAGCAACATTTGAGTCAATATGTGATAAAAACACTTCACTGAACTTTACATGCTATATTTTCAGCCATTTGAACACAGTGTACTGTATTTACATAGAGCACATCTTTTGATGTTTTCATCCATATGAAATTCTATGCCTGCAACCTTTCTTTTGGCTCTGATCTTTCTTGCACAGATAAATCAGGCGATGAGCGCGGTCGGCTTCTTATCCGCTCCATCTACAATTTCCTCCCTCTTCTCTTCCCTCGTCCCTATCTCCGTGTCATCACGTGTCTGGTGAGGTGCTGTGGTCTTGCAGCAGAAGGCCGTGCGATGGTGCGACAGGCCGGCCGCTGGTGTTAACATTCTCGTGATGATGTGAGTAACGCTGTAATGAATCCTCAAACCAGCTGGTTAAATGGACTGCTTACCTCCGTTGTGTATTCAGAGAGGACGCTTGTACTGGAGGTCACGTAGGCCATTATCAGCGACCTCTCGCTCCTTCTCCCCAAACGATCTCCCCCGTCTCCCGCGCTGTCCGCAGCAATTATTTAAAGTAGGAGCTGTTAAGTTATTAATCTGCTATTTTTTGTACTTTGATAAGCAAGTTAAAATTCCTTGCAGGATCCTGGCAAATCTGTGTCTCTTAAAATGGCCATGTTGTCACAAGGCATTGCTACAGATATATGGTGCTGTAGCCAGAGCTAATAATATAGTGACATAATGCCTTATTCCTGGTGTTATAGAAGTGTTAAAAATATGACTGGAATTTATCTTTATTAGTAATTTTGAAGCAGTTATTCTCTCAATCACCACTTAACTGCTGCTGAACGAGTGAAAGAAATGTGTTCGTACTGTAATTATAAAATAATAACCCTTAGTACCGCTAAATTATTGAAATACATTCTAATAAAAAGCCAACAAACCACCTCTATCCATGCTAATAGGCAACTTATATCATTATGTGCATTTTACAAAGTGTCTGGTTAGACAAGGCATTCACATTTTTTAAGGTAATACCCTTATCAACACTCCACTCTTGCCTTTTTGATATAGACAATATCACACGTAATATCACTAAACGTCAAGAATTATTCTATTCCATATACAAATAATTTGCTATTTGAGAGATTATATTAATTCATCTGCCTCAAGATCAGTGGTGAGAGAAGTTACTTCACTCTAACACTGTTTTAGAGAAGATTCCCTGTTGATGCAGTCTGATTACATTTCCAGTTTATTTAATAATATAGAAGTGTTAGGATCAGCCTCTGGAAGGCTTCTTGGTTACACTGCATGAAGACCTCTTGAGACAACAGCAATAACGACATCGATGTTAATAATTTCTAAAAGCTTCATGTTGTTCAGCAGGTTCCCGGACTAAACGACTTGTTGAAATGGTGATGTACTTTCACTGAGAGTACTGACTGTGATATCATGATAATTTCACCCTTCCCACTTTCATAAAGGTTAATTAAAGCCATCCCAGTCAGAGGAGAGTAAAACCAGGGGGAGAAAATGGAGAGGAAGCAAAAGTGACAGAGAGGAAGAGGAGAAACAATGACTGACTGTGGAAGAAGGAGAGACCACATTGGTCAATAATAACAGTACAAATCTCAATGTTGGGTGTAATGCTGTGTGTGTGTGCCAGAGAGAGGGAGAGTTGTAGTCAGTTCTTTTTGTCCATTTTGTACAAGTTCCTGTCTAGCCAAGCTTGGCGTGGAGGTTGCTGTATCTGTCTTCCCTCCCTCTGTTCCTGTGGCTCTTAGTGTATCCCGATGTGGGCCACTTTATTTCCCCCTGCTTGTGTGAAGAAGTGAAGAAGAGACCAAGAAACAGATGGGGAAAGAATTTGCTGACTCCTGCCTGGTCTGTTTTTTTGGGGGGGTGTAAAAGGTAGCAGTTGTTTTTTTTTGTTTCTATGAAATTCATTGCCTGCACCAGACAGAGGAACAGTGAGAGACAGTGCAATAATGAGAGAAAAAAAAAGGAAATTAATGTCTGAAAGTGGAGGAAAGTAAAGCTGGCAGATTATTATTTGTTCTTTCTCTCTGCTCTTTCATAGGTACCACTTTCTAAATTAGCACTGCGTGTCCTTTTAATATGCTGCATCAAAGAGAATAAGTTGGTGGAAAAGTAACCGACTGAAATTGTCTTTTTAGACCTCAGAGGTATTTTGTTTTGAAATAGTGATGATGAATGGTTAATTCTATTGAAATTAAATAAGAGGTAAAGTGAAAAGATTTTAAGCTTGTGTCTGATTATTAACTGGAACAAGTCAACTCTGTAATGATGAATGACAGTGGAGCGGATATGAAAGTGCAAAGATGTCGTATCAGAGTTTGATGACATCAGCAAACCTGTCTTGCAGACATGACTTTTCATCACTTGTGTGTTTCTATTGGAAATGTCATCGCTAATCTCCGCCTGCATTTTCAGTGTTGTAGAATGTGTTTTACATGTTGTAAGGAGCTCTGCTGGATGAATGGTGGGCGTCAACTGTAGATTAGAGAGGAAATATGTGTATTATCTCCTGCTTAATATCACAGCTGACTTTTTCATTTCACATCTCTATGTGACGAGTAACTCTGCACATGCTTTTGAGCAATACAAGGTGTAAAACACAGTCGTGCAACAATGTGTTGTTGTGCTATTATACTGTTATTATGTGAATTTGTTATGATGCTGTTTGATCTCCCATAATTGAGGTTTCACATCTTTTACTGTCAAGTGGCACATGCCATACAATGCCTGTGTGAGTTTGTTCGTCTCCTCGAAAGGTTCTTGACTGTTAAGACCTCTCTAGCAGCTAAATGTTGCATTGTGTTTCTCAGAGTGCTAAACCAGCCCACGCATAATTAGCAGGTGCATGCGTGTATGTGCGGGCGTGGGTAGTAAGTCTGCAGCAACTGTTTTCTGGGGCAGTAGCGAAGAGTCCTTTACGTTAATTACAAGTACATGATGGCTGCTCCAGCGTCTCTTGACACCCTTCTACACACTCACACACCTTAATGGGGATGATTGCTGGATTGCCATGCAACACCTCTGTGACTGCACTGATTTTCATTTACATCCAGCTAATGAACGTAAACAACCTCGTTGTACCATGACGCAAAGACAAAGAGGCAAGCACTGGATTGAGAGTGGATCCTGGAGTTTTTATAGAAATAGTCTATGACTGCATGACACACGGCAGCGCTGATTTCTTGATGTTTGTAAGGTGGATATAAAGCACTTCTAAATAATCGAGTGAGTCTCCTGACACCACCTTAAAAAGGTTTAATGGTAGATAATGGATTCCCCATATTGGACTGTGATCAGAATTATTATATATCAGTGACAAGAGCAGCTCTTATGCCAAAGAGTGAAAGGGTAATGTGACTTGTCCTGTAAAAGCCCTTTGAGCAGTCAAGACTAAAGAAGCGCCTTATAAGAAGCGGCCTATTTCCCATTCATTTGCAGTTTCCTGGACTGAACTCTGCGGTGTGTCATCCTCTCGAGCACATGATCTATCTCACTAATGCATTTCTATTAACATCCTGACTCTGCATTGACTCTGCGTGTGCGGGTAAAGCCTTTGAAACCACAACACCTGTTTAAATGGGGACCTGTGCTTCAGTACTCCTGTTTGTTTTATTAAAGAACGTGTCTCTGTCATGTTTGTGTAGTTGCTTTAATTACTTTTTGTCCTCACCAGTGTTTTGCTAATGTGAATAGCGTTGCTGGCATTGTACAGTATCTGTTTCAGGGCAGCTAATTTGTTAAACAGTCAGTAGCTTAGTTACACGAGCTTATCTGTTTGCTTTGTTGCAGACAGAGAAAAGACACCACATTACGTCTGTGGCCTCACTCTTCCCCTTTTTACAGTCTCTCCTCCTTTGTTCTTTTTCAAAGCGCTGTTTTTTCTCCGCATTCTTCCTCTGCACTTTATTATTGTCAGTCTCGCATACTGGCTGGTTACAGGGAAGAATATCGTCCAATCAGGAACACTTGAGCCAGTGAAGACTTTTACTTTCACCCCAATAAATGTAGTAAGGAGCCATAAAGAATATCACTTTTCCAACACTATTTCCACTGAGTTTCCCTCAGTTTGAGGGTCATATCGTTCCCTGTTGCATTTGTCTACAAAGCAATTCCTGGTAGCATTTATCTTCTCTTTTAAAATAGAAACAATCATTGTTTGTTTTCTGATTTATTGGTCCTTCAGTAAGAATTGTATTTGGGAAACAAAGCTTTATACCTTGTTGGCTCCTATTGCTCAGAACAATGCACAATTGGAAAATTTGCGAAATATAAAGCAAAAAGTAAGAGCAAATCCAGAATTCAGGCTTTATGCAAGTGTTTGATGTGAGTTTTAAATCATGTTAGAGCTCTGGCAGGTTGTTCATAGGACTCATTCTTTGTGTGAAGTTTCGTGGGATTTTTGAGTTAGCCTGGACATTACAGGAGAAATTGCTCCTGCTCAACAACATTTTCAGGAGATGGCACTGCATTGTTCTGCATGTTTTTTTTTTCACTACGTCTACATGACACACACACAGACACACCCAATTCTGGTCTTAATCTGTCAATGAGAGTTAATGGGTGAATGTGACACATCCTGTACCACACTTTAAGTAGAGACTAGTGTTAGAGATAGTGTTATAGCAGAACTGGCCCATTTATCATTTATTCTTTTAGTAAATTTTGTTGAAATTTGTTCACATGTCAAATTGAAACTGTGATCAAGTCCCACTGTTAAGTTCAAATAAACGGCTCTTCTGCAATGAGCCTTAAACTTTGTAGTGGCAATGGTACTTTGGTTTTGGTGATTTGGTAATTTTTTGGCTATTCAATACCCCCTGTGTCCGAGTGGTTATTGATCTCAACTTGTGACCAAAGATCTTAGGTTTGAAACCTCTATGGCTTGTAAGTGCCCCCGAGCCATAATTTCATAACAAGGGAGTTGTTATTATTAAACATCACTAATATATCACAATCGTGTCAGCCCCTTCTCTTACTGACTCAGTCGAATTCCTCCCCTACATTTTATCATCCTTCGCTCCTTAAAAGTTATACAAGTTCATCAGAGGAAAGTGACAGGATGAGTCGTGCATGAGTGACTTAGTGAATGGCTAAACACGACACTGATGTACTGTGCAAAGACAGTAAGTGAAGCCTGCGGGAGTCATCTGATTGCAGTTTTCATACATTCATATTTCATTAAAGAGGGTTAGTTATTAAGCTCACATTCTGTCACTAATTAGTTCTCTGGTGGCTTATGTCTCTTCCTCCATCAGCTTTATTGTCCCGCAGTAAATTTTTCCCATTTCCTTCTCATCTCTGCAGTCTTCATTTTACAACTGAGTCAAGACACATTTCATTTAGGCTGATTACATTCAGCCTTATTCCAGAATAGAGGACATTATGCAAAACAAATTTCACTATGACATCATTTGTAGATCTGCTTAACATTTGCTCAATGGCATGAATACAGTATACAAAGTATGCTGAGAAGATGACATATTTTTTATTACCTGCTTGACTGTTTTTTCTGCAAATCTATAAGTATCTTGACCAGACACGTACAAAGTAGCCCAGGAATACACACAGATATATGCTATGTAGTTGTGGGCTGTGTTCACTGCCTCCACCAAGTTATATTTGCAGTAGCCATGTGGTCAGAGTCGAGCCAGGTTCAACTTCCCTCTGACCCCATGTGACACACCTACATTATATTACAATTGTCATGAAGAGGACCAGAAGTAGTAGTCTTCTCCTGTCTAGCCTTTCAGAACATCCCATTAACCTGGTCCCTAAAGTCTCATCTACAAGTCCAACACTATGCTGCAGGATGCTTTCCACAGTCTTTAATCCAGCCCCCACCTACTGTAAACTCTGTGTGCAGGCAGCAGCGTGTCTGGCAAAGTTTAATTTTAAATCCCTGTTGCAGTGTATGAACCCGGTTCTCTTGGCTCTAGTCCAGCTCCAAACACCTTTTTCTTTGCCTCTACAGGCTGTTGGATTTTCTTCTTGGCTACATCTCCTCTCTTTTCTGTCATCCAAAAGACAGGATGGCCATCCTAATCCAGTATAATCAGTAACATAGTGTTATCCTAGGTACACTACTCAAAACATGATGTTAAAAAAAAGAAAAATCTCCATTCTCACTTATATTCTGACTTTTATTCATATTACAGTCCTTGCGGTCACATAATTGTAGAGGCTCTTTTTACTTGATTTATTTTCAAGATGTTCTTAGTATTGAGGATGAGGTTCCTTGAATGGGCTTTGTGCTGAGACTGAATGAAACCCTCATTTAAATATACAATATTAGAGTAGCTCTCCATCATATTTTCAGGAAGATTACAGAGTTTGGGCTGAATGGGAGAAGAGCAATATTACAGGGACAAGCATGACTACAGGGCCTCCATATTTCAAGAAAAATATTGGAATTCATCATCTCTGATCCGCTAACCACAAAATAATGTGAAGGACTTGCTAAAAAACATCCCTCTTCATGTTCTTGTCAAGTTTTGTTGAATTTGGTCATCTTCCACTTCCCCTCCTCTTTCTTCTTCTTCTGGCAGTTTACACAAATCAAGTGTTGCATTACTACCACCTGCTGGACTCTCCCCTGTTTCTGGTGTTACGATGCTGTGTGTGTGTGTGTGTGTGTGTGTGTGTGTGTGTGTGTGTGTGTGTGTGTGTGTGTGTGTGTGTGTGTGTGACTGGCACATGAAGGAAATCTTGGTGAATGCAGCTGCACGTTTGAAGTGGGCTAGAGTTATAGTCAAGTAGATCTCATAGTCATAGTGTGGTTAACTCGCCTGGAAATGATCTTGAGTCTTCAGTATTCTTCCCAGAAGTGACAAGTAAATGTGTGTGTGTGTGTGTGTGTGTGTGTGTGTGTGTGTGTGTGTGTGTGTGTGTGTGTGTGTGTGTGTGTGTGTGTGTCCATCCCTGTGGAGGGAGATAAGGTGACAGGCAGCTCGGAGGTTAGTCTGGCCATATCTTGCAGACAGCCCTGCTCGCCCTGTGGGTGGTTTAACCAGACATCTGCTGAACTCACAGCGCAGCCCTCAGGGCCTGCCGTCCCCTGCCACTGCCCCTCAGCTGACCCTGGATCAACATGCCAGGATTTACATAATGTGTGGCGGGATAAGAAGTGTTGCTTTTATGCCAGAGGCTGATATCAGATCAGGTCTTAAAGGTTTGGAGAGAATATTGTCTCGGTCACCAGAGGCATGTCCTTTGAAACTGATTGGAGGTGGGGGCACGGGGACTTGTTAGGACCACCAGCATATCAAGCAGATTTGAGTCACAGTCCAAGGATTAAATGTGAGGCTTTGCCGTTGGATCAGCACTTTGGTATTCTGAACAGCCCCCCAGTTATGTCTGCTTTGTGTTTAAAATTGGAAGTAAACTTCTTTTCATGGATGTTTGTGTCCGTGACCAGGTTCAATAACCCGGTGATGTATACAGCTGGTGTGTCACGTTATATCAATAAAGGACGACACCATGTCCTGTAACCGTGAAACTGCTTTCCTGGAGGAAAAGACCTCCGGATATAGCTCAGTAATTATATTGCTACATGTCCTGTTAATTACTGTAGATTAAGTGCTAGTATAACTGGGAGTCTTCTACCTGGAGAGTCCTCTGGGTGCGGCTGCTGTTCTGTGCTCCACAAGGATTCACCCCACACCGCTGAGCATGTTTTGCCTGCCTGGTTTTTCATTGATTTTTGTTCTTCTAGTGTTGCCACATAGTTCATTCTTTCAGGATTTGGTGTCTGTTGCAATTATCCATATTAATTTCCTTAATTGACCAGATTCTGTCTCCTGTCTTTTCCTTTTTGACTGGCTTGATCTGCTCTGTACAGAAAGCAGCTTCTTGACAAACAATGTAGAGTGTTCGACAGTGTTTGTCTAGAAAGGCCAGCGATGCATGCTGCTTTGTCTATATGAGCAAAGTTTCAGAAATCAACAGTTGCTCACATTTAGCTCATAGGTTACTGAAACCAAACAAATATCTCAAGACGAGCCTTCATGGACAGCAAATCACACAATTCTTGGCAGGAGAGTTGGCAGATAATTAAAGTTGTAAGTAGTTTTATCTACAACCAACACATTCAACTCTATTCTGTTCGGTTTGTTTTGTCCATTAAAGTGCTTCAAACTATTCTCACTCACCCAGCACAAGCAAGCAATCTGTATGTTGGTGTCACTGTTGACTTGTAGTTTTATTCTGGCCTCTTGTGTACAACATGCAGCATCACTGTGCAGCTGTGCGTTTGTAATTGTCTGGTGAGGGGAGGATTACAAATGGCAGCCAGTAACACATTATCACAGCAGTCCAGAGGACCGGGCGGGGGTTTGGGTCGGGGGGTAGTCAAACTGGCGCAGATTCTTGACTAGGAGACATAACACAGACAAAAACTGTACAAACAGAGAGGGGCGGTGAAAGTGAGACACACGGATTACAGGATTACAGGATTACATACACCATCAGTCAGTGTTGAGTTGCAATTTCTGGATATAATGACCAACTGAAATAAGAACACGCAGCCCATTCCTACACATGGTGATACCGCGTCTGTCCAGGTGGATCAAGATGTGTCATCCTTTTTGTTCTTCATGGTGAGAGTAGTTGGAAGTGTATAATATACTGTAAAGTGATCTAAGCACCAGATATTGTGCTGTCTGCCTGCAGAAATGTAATGCACCTGAGGACCCCTGTCTGTCTAGCCAAGCAGAAAATTCAACACAACACTTGCTTCATGTCCATGTACTTAATGCATTACAGTAGCAAGCAAAGAGCCCAACACATAAAAGCTTTGTTCAGTGCTTGTTTAACATTATGAATCACTTTACACAACGGAAAAACATAAGTATAGAATATCACAATTCAGTAATGTATCAAATAGCACATGTTATAGTTAAAAGGAACAGATCTTTATTGCAACACCAATAGGCACTTTGAACTAGCTGTTTTGATAGTGTTCAGGCAAATGAGAGCATGATGCAGTGTGGCTGACTCAGTTATATTTTGAGTTGTGTCACGTCTGATTTTTATGCTGGTCTACAACTCCGGGCACAATCACAAAATACTTTTAACTAATGGAACTTTCAAAGCAGTGTCTAACAATGAAAAGTGGTCAGAAAAACAATAATGAGTGCCTCGGGTCTGTGTTGGAAGAGGGGGGGGGTACCATCCTCCGAATTAAATGGAGCGAGAATCACAGCGAAAACAAAATCTCATTTAATTTTAATATGCCCAGGGTTTTTAGCTGGCTCTATGGGAGTTCTCTATTCATTGTTTACCACTTTGATTTCAAAGACTTGTTGGTCATATTGTGAGAAGTGACACGGCATAAATGCTGCCGACCTCAAGCTGAGCGTCATGAGGAAATAAAAGCTTCCCGCATCTTATTTATCCTTTAGTCTCACTTCAGCAAGACACATAAAAGATTACTGAGTCACGTCAGTCAGCGATATGGAACTTTTGAGATGGAAAATAAACGCTAACACCAGATTAACACCCCTGACAGTCAGGGCTGTTGACATGACAATGAAAACGATATAATTTGTTAGCATGTTGTAATTTCAGATGTCACTGAGATGAATTTTTTTTTTTCTATGTACCTGTCCTCTAGAACAGTATGCACATGTCCGTTGCTTGGATGAAAATAGTAATTAGTGAATAAGGAAAGATGGCTTTATATCAGCATCAGTATTTCTTCCTTAGGGAACTCACTGTGTCTAAGTTAGAGCTTGTTATGGGATTTATAACATATATTCAGGCGTGGGGCTTTGATGTAAATTTAGACCAAAATAATACTGTGAATCATCTGAGCCTCAAATTTGTGGTTATCTAAGTTGAACCAAACTGACTGTTCAAAATATGTTAACACAGCTCACATGGCCTTGATGAGGTAGATGAATAACTGCATGTTTGCGGCCATGTGTGACCATGTGTGTGTGCGTGTGTTCATGTGTGTGTGTGTGTGTGTGTGTGTTTTGGATCCTGACATTTCGGCTCTTCAGGCAAGATGACGAGCAAAAAGTCTGATGTGAAGATCACAGCAGCCTTCAGGCCAAATGTCTGGGAGTTAAGCAACACTGAGTGGAAGAGACAAGACTGCGTGTGAGTGTGTGAGTGTGTGCATGCGTGCGTGTGCGTGTGTGTGTGTGTGTGTGTGTGTGTGTGTGTGTGTCTCAGGGTATATATAGGGCTAGACCTTGTAGAGAGACAGATTACGTGAAGAGAGGATAACTTTGAGATAAGGAAGACACCTCATGATGAGAAAAAGGGTGTGGGAGAATGGACGACAGTAGTGGAGGAAAGATGGGGAGCAAAAAACAGATAGCGGGCTTCTCTAAAATGAAATGTATTGTCCGGGGTGACTCGGCAACAAACTAGGACCCTGTCACACTTTTGCAACACTATTTTGTTCCTCACCTCTCTTTCCCTGGAACTCAGTGCTTCTCGAACAAAGAACAAAGAGTGAGAGTGGTCCAACAGCGCTTGCTAAAAAGGCTCATAAATAAAGGAGGTGGATGAATTAGCGAGTTAAATCACCTGTGGTTGTTAATGGCATAGCCTACAGACAGACATGAAAAACTCCCGGTATCTTTCACTGTTTCCATCTCTCCCTCAGGCTCTGCCACCAGGTTGCCATACGATGGGCTGTCATAGGTTGTGTCTATGTGGGAAGGTGTTGATGGGAGGCGCGTGACTTTGTACTGCACGTGTTTTACTCACCCCAGGATTCAACTTGCTATATCGCTTTGTGACAAATTATCCTGCAAGCTTAATTCAAGTACTTTTATTTGTATCGGGACTTCATTGGGATTGGTGAATCTCATGACACACTGTGTAAGTCACAACAGGGCCCTTTGAGCCCTGATTTGTTCACACTACCTCCTCACCAAACATGCCAGATGGTTGGTTGTTCTCACCCATCTGGGAGGTCGTACATGGAAGTGCAAAGAGGGAAAAAAAAAACTTGGCAGGTGAGTGTATACAACATCTGTCCATCATGAGCTGTTTTAAACCAATCAGATCACTAGACCATATGGTGTACTGGGAGAGCGAGGCTCTTGCTCCAACCAGAAAAAAAAAACTCCAGTGTTCGTAGATATAACTAATGCATATTGTCCAAGCACCATATCTCTTTAAATCATTGGTTTCAACCCACAGTTGCAGCATGACACCAGGTAAACTCAGGCTGGGGCTGATTTACTCTGAGGAAGTTGATTAATTCACCACGTGACTGAAACTCAAAGCTCGCCGAGGCAAGATGGAGGCTAGGGATGGATTCAAGGTCGACTAACAAACTGACTTCATGTTTACAATTGTAACCACTGCCTTTTTCAGCATATCAACCTTGATTTCTTCTACTTCTATGCGGGGTATGTTAGAGTATGCAATGACACCATACTCATCCCTTCTTTCATTTCAAGTGCTGAGACATAGCTTTCCTACAGCCCCTTGTTTTCTCCTCGACTGAGAAGCTCAACCTATCAGAGACTGTAGAAAAGCAGGTTCAACCTGACTGTGAACACTGAGCACAAATTACTTTCCATGTAGGCTTCAAGAAAGTGATGTCCAAGAAACAGGGCAGCTTTTCCTAACCCACTCTATCTCACACACACGCACAGACGCACACACATGCAGGGCTCCCCACTGAGGGATGTCTGTCTAGCTCTCTTCCCTCCTGTCTTTTTATTGTATTGATTTGTTCTTTTACTGTAGTCCCGGGCAAAACTCCATCTCCAAACCTTATCCATGAGTATTTTCCCACTGTGACCACTCTGACAGAACACATTCGCACATTGATTTCCGTAGGACAAATGTTTCTTCATTACCCAGCATGTCAGAATTTAATGCTTGGTTGACAGCACTAGTTGGGGAACTCTTTCCCTCCTCTCGAAAGGGAAGGGGGAGATGCCAGAGCTCTAATATATGTTACAGTAATGTTTCATGTAATTAGCATTCCACATGTGTCAGAAAGTGTGTGGAGAAATCATTATGAAGCAGCGATAACCAAGCCCATAGCCTACATCTGAACCAGATAGAGCATGGCTAATGCACACAGGAGGATCAAAGCTGGCCCCTTCAGTGAAATTGAGCTATTTCCAGGGTTATCGTCAATCCTGACATCATGGTCTGTTAGTGCACACTAACATGAAGGATTTAGCTTGGGACTTAGCATTATTGTTAGCGTGTGGGCAGTAGATTAAATGTCTTCCCCCACAGAACAACATAAGGGTATTTTAAGGAGCATGTCAGCATAAAAGCTAGCGTTGCCTCTTCTCTGGCACCTGAGGCTGCAGACTCAGAGGTCATCATGGAGCGACTGGTGCAGCCGCTATTTTTCAGTATGTCGAAACATCAAACACACTAAAAACTATAGAAATATCAAACCTGCCTTCACAGACCCAGCAGGTATCTAACGCCAAACAGCAAAGGAAAAATCTCCTATGGAGTTTTTCATGCTTTTACATCTCGACTAAAATAATTGCTTTTATTTTCTTCTTGTGAATCAAAATTTTATGAGGGCGCAGTTCTCCACCCACAAAAACATACATTGACATCCAAACACATGGATAGGTAGCCAGCTCTGCTCTTTGTCAGTTAGAACACCAAGGTGTAGCTGCTCACTAAATTAAACATAAAGTACATATTAATGCCAGTATAGAAATAAATAATAATAAATCTTACTGAAGCAAGTGCCTTGGCGGCTGACTGTTGATATATTACTATAATTACTGTTAATAAAATTGAAATAAAGTTTAAAAACAGGGATAGAGTGAATCTTGAGTGAGTGAGAGCTGACAATTGACAGCTAGTCTAAAGCCCTTAGTGACTGTATTGTCTTAACACAGTATATTACTGTTTAGTAATATATTTTGCTTCTGCCTGGTGTGATAGCAACAATAACAGATTGTTAGAAAACAAAAGCTGCCCTCCTCTGCATTGTCCTTATTAAATTTGACCAAATGGTTTATCGGTTCACATTTGTTTCCCTGCCTGTGTCTCTGCACCTCTGTGGTTGTTATTATTCAGGGGATTGATGCGACACAAATGAGATGAATGCCGGCCACCTCTGGCATTACCTGCAGGCGCTGTGTGTGCATGTGCATGTCTGTCTGTGTGTTGTAAGCTGCTTGGGTTGTGTGTGTGTGTGTGTGTGTGTGTGTGTGTGTGTGTGTGTGTGTATGCATGTGTGTGTGTGTGTGTGAACCAGCTGTAGGGAACCACTGAAATGAACTGTCCTGCTGGGTGTGTGTGTGCTTGTGCGTGTGTGTTGAATATGTGAATATGAGAAGACCTTCAGTTGGACTGCTGAGCTGCAGACACACAGAGTAGACAGAGTAGACATGCAGACAGACTCGAATACAACTACATTTATGTTCAACCTGGAGGCCCTGGCCATCATTTTCTAAGTACTAAACTCTGACCTCAGAGGCGGTTAACCACAGCTTTTATCTAAATACTGCTGTATGGCGAGAAGTGTAAAAGTCCTTTATTCAGTCCTACAGATTTCCCCAAAAGTGTGCAGCCTGAGGTAGAAACTCTAAAGCTTACACTTAGAAATTGCTCTGGGCTAGAGTTTCATATTGGATGGGACAGTTTCAGGGCTATGCCAGTAATAAAAGATATCAGTAAGAGGAGAGAGCCATAAACAGCAGAAACATCTCCCCGGATCACAGATGTCCACGTTGTGCCTCCACAACAAACACCCAGGGGAAGAGGTGTGACACATGAAGGAGGTAGGAAAGGTCACTCATTCAATATTTAAACCTTCTTTTATCTTCACCAGGGTAACACTGCATCTCTTCCAAAGCCGTAAACTCCAGCCGCCTGCCCTGCTGTTGTCGTTCCCCTGTGATGTATTGAAGTGAAAGATTACGATGTACCTTTCAGTGATGGAGACGCCTTTACCGTCCCCTAACCCCACTGCATACATTTAGCTGCTTCCACCATCTAATCTATTGATTAGTTAAGGGAAATAGTTTGCAGTCATTGATTTATTGATTTCTTTTATTAATGCCTTACCCCGCCATCTGCAGTGAGACCAGATCTACAGATATGAATTTAATATAACTGCAGTTGATTAAGGTGATATAATCTACAGACAAGCTGCTGCTCCCAAAATCACACTCTTACTATACACCTAGTTTATGTATCTTTCCTCCATCAGGTTCATTATAGAGATCACTGTAATCTGATCTTAGGTCCCGTGTTAATAACACAACATAAAAATGAACTTTCTTTAGTGTCCATGCACAAATTGGTGGCAAATAAGTTATAGCCTCAGCAGAAACCTAACAGCTCTGAGTTTTATGCATTTCCTGGGTGTCATCTGGTTTCCAAAGTAAACACTGGACTTTGGAGTGGCGTTTATTCATTTGCAGGCTGCCACCATGAGAAGGTGCCTCCTTCACAAGAACACATTCGCACATAAACCAGAGCGTGACAGCTCACAGTAAACAGCAGTTATGTTTCTTCCCTGACATTTTTGGAACAGGCAGTAGGTCTGCGGGTGCCAATAGGTGTAGGATTTTTTTCCCCATGTATGGATAAGCAGAACTATAATTACAAATGTGGCATTTCAGTAACATTATTTGTGACTCTTTTTAATATTTCACTTCTTAGAATCCATACACTCTGTCAGGTGTGTGTGAAGAAATGTATATCCTATTTCAGAAAACAAGCTCTCCATCCCTTTCCTTTCCCAACTGAAGGAGCACATGATGCTGACAGGTCTTTTATGATTCACCTGCAAACCACTCATCTGACCATGGAATAAGCATGGATTATTTATAGGACTAGCAGTACTCTGGTCAGGCCTGTCCATGGGAAACTGAATGTCTAAATAAATATGTCTTGTTAAGAGCACATAATCTCAGTGGCACACAGCAGTTATTTCTTACAGCACGTCATTGATTTCCCTTCTGCTTTGCTTTCCTTTTTTTTTGCTTCATTTTGTGTAGCATATCTGTTGCTGCTTTCGTGGAAAAGACTGGAAAGTCTAATCAGTAACTCAAAGCGTGTCTCTAACATTCTTCTTGCTTGCCTGCTCTCTAATTTCTAACAATCATTTGATGTTATTCATAAAAGCACAACAATCCATATCAATGTTCTACAAAAAACTTCAGCATAACAGTTTCATGACCTTGATGATCCGATAAGAGCAAACGTCTCAGCAGAGATGTGATCTGAATAAGAAGCATGCTCCTTCAGGCACATGGAACATGAAAAGAGTAGCAGACCTCAGGCACCGAGGTCAATGGAAAGGTCCGGCACCAGCGGGCATCCTTGAAGCTGAATGGTCACACTGGCTATCTGCTGCAGTGAGGCCGCACAGCTCTCCACCTCACTGCTCTTCCTGGTGGACACAGAAGGCAATGCAAAGGAGTCCTTCTCATAACTCTGAGGGTGATATTTGTCACAGAGATAACAGCCTGGTCTCTGTTCTCTGTACATGGCAATGTACAGAGAACTTGCAAACTCCACATAGAAACACTGTGACCCTCTCACTATCCACACTGCTGTTTAAATTCAACACAAATTCAAGAGTTGACTTGAAATTCGAGTCATCCTCAGTTCAGAATTTTGTGCAGCCCTGGTTATTATTCAGTCCAGGTCCACTGATGCCTGAGCGAGGCCGCCTCTCCACAAGTGGCCTCAGCTTGCCTCCTTTTGTTGGCTGGCTGACTACCAGTACATCGTGAGAGAGGTAGGTGATAGCCAGTTTCATCCCTGCTGCATTCAGATAAGAGTGGGCATTGCTCACGCAGTGCTTGACTCTAATTGCCACTGTTGCCAAGAATCATTTGCTACGAAATTAAATTATTTTTGTGTGCCTTATATAAAGATTTTGCTACAATTTGGATCAGTTAAGCATGGTCCATCTCTTTTTGACTCAATAACTTGGCCACACACCCCAAATCTTTTAAAATCTACACCTTGCAATGATTTTAATTAGAAACCATGTTGGCAGATGGAATACATAACAATATTGAACTGTGGCTTAAAAATCACCGTCCTTTGATTGAAAACTATCGTACATACTGACACAACTTGCAAATTTGCCAGGATTCTACATTTATTGCTAAAACTATATGTGCACCATACTGTTATTGTTGCTTCAAATGCTATATACTGTCATTGCATCTCAGTAAACCACATTTCATCTAACCCTTCAAAATGATAATATAAGAGACTAACTAAAAGGCAATTGAGTAAAAATTGTACTCTTGTGGCAAGCTCAGTAATCCAGTAATAATAATAATATTAAATAATGAATGATAATTGTCATTTCTATCATATAATTTGCATGTGCATTTTCTGCTTCAGGGTCATGAGCAAAATTGACTGGGAGAGATGACCATTTGCGTTTTGTGGGCAAAATGCTTCTTCTGAATGAGTTTGAGAGAAGTGTGGTCGATTAAAATGCAGAGCTCTGACCACACACGCAGCTCTTAGTGCGGCATTGGTGATCCTTTCAGTGCTGCTCCACCAGAGGACGAAAAAACAAGTCAGGTTGTTTCACAGGTCAGGGCATGTTTTTGTTTAGTCTTTTTGTGTGTGTGCGCAAGGAAAGCAGAAGAAACTGGGGATTTTAAGAAAACTGAAGGACAGAGGCCACATCAAACAGACCTTTGTTAATAAAGCGAGAAGCAACGAAGAAGAGGAATCCTCACTGCACGCATACAAACACATGCAGGCCTGTAGGTGAGCAGCGAGGTCAAGCATTTGAACCTCCACTATCGACGGTTCCTCTAAAATGCCCAAGTTAACATCCAATTAGTGGGCTGTCAGTGTGCAGATGTGCTGGCCCTGGAAGGTCTCTGGGCTAAATGTCAGACTCTCCCTTGTATAAGTGCACTGTTGTTAGACTTTGTCGAGCTGGAACATATGCAGGGATTTCTGCAGCTTTCAAGAGCTTGTATGTGTGCTTGTTTGAGTTTATTTGCGTGAAATCTGTCTTGCCTTCACGACAGTGAGTCAGTCCACAGAGGCACAATAGAGCTAAGTCTGCCCTCTCTGTGAGCATCTTATTATATAAGAAATCTTCTGAGGCACATCCATAATACACAGCCACCCTGTACTCCATACGCATTAATTCTGTCCTTTTCCCATCATCCTCTCACAGACCTTGTCCTCATTTTGTCCCTCTATCATTTCTCCGTTTTCTTTGCCTGCTTGCTGCTATCCAACACTCCAGTGCCACACAATGACCACTTTTAGAAATGCAAAAATAGAACAGCACAGACAGAAGAGTGTTTTTTTTTTTAAATGCAGCCTCTCAGTCTCCTTTATTTGATCTCCGACTTGTTCTTTGATCGCGAACAATCGCAGGTCTTTAAAGAACCATTTAGGCAGTTATAAAATCTTTTGTTTAAAGGATAGATGCAGAAACAAACAGCAGTGCATGGAAGAGCTGATTATTCAATCAGAGAGAAAAAAGGAGTAAAGAAACTCAACATCAGTTTAGGCAGCTGAGTTTGTGTCAGGAGCTTCACACACATCACAAGCTGTGATGTGTGTTGGCACCAACAAGCTGTCCCAGCCTGGTTCAGCATGTTTTTTTGTGTCCCTTGGAATCTGCCGTCCTTTGAGATCCGGAGAGTGTTTCTGTGCTCGGCTTTGTCAGCACTTGTACTCTATTTCTCTATTTGCATGTGTTTTCTTAAGTCGCAGCTTGTCGAACACTCTTGGTTGCTGTAGACGGGAGAGAAACTGCAGAAAGAGAAATGGAAAAGAAGAATAGCAGCATTAAAATAAGCATTGTACGCAGCATTCTCTGGGGCTGTAAATGCTCACAGTGGCAGCACAAAACAGCAATGTGTTACTTAACAAGCCTGAGCCCAAAGCTTAATTCACACATATACTTTTTTTTTCTACTGTGGAAGTTTCTACAAGGTGCTGTGATTTTGATTTGTGCTCTGGAGCTTTTCCAGCTGCTGGTTCATGATCTTAGGCTGTGTTAAAGATTTATTTTGGTGATCATTCAATGGCAGGTTTTTCCAGTGACAGGTCGGAGGCTTCAGCTCCATTGTTTTCTCCTCAGTTGTTTTATTCTGTTGGAATCTGGGCTGATTTCCTCAGAAAACTCCTTCAAATATTCATTGCTGTGTCTGAACTGCCAGTTTCACAAACCGTGAGAGTGCCAGTTTTGATCCCCTGGGACGGCAAGGACAGAGCGGACTCTCTAATTTTCTAGTGCTCGGTGCCTCCGTTGATTGGGTTGTTTGGGTTTCGGCAGGAGAGGTGACATAGGGTTATGGGGGGGACTATTGAGAAGAGCCAATCAGAGCAGAGCAGAGAGAGTCATGCCTTCGCTATCAAGCAAGCGCTGATACCGTGATAGCAGATACAATGAGGGGAGAGCTGCAATTAGAAGCGGCTCATTAGTCAGTGCTGTTCACTGAAGCGATTACGGATAAGAATATTACAGCATTACTCCACCTCCACACACACATGCACACGTACACTCTGAGGATCAGAGAGATGAGACGCGGCTGTGTCTAATATGTGGCTGATTCAACATTAATGTCATGTAAGCAGTGCCTAATCTGGTCAGTCTTCATTTTCATAACAAAGAGACACCAGCTGTGTTTAAAACAGTCCTTTAATGGACATTAGCATCTGCACTTGGTGCTTTGATCCACTAATCATGATTAACTGATGATTAACTAGCTTTGAAATCATCTTCAGCCCCTTTACAGCGGAAGACGCATGTGTGAGTATGTGTGTGGGTTCCAGTGGAAACCAATGAACAATGGTTCAAAGTCAAAGCGTCTTTGATCTCCATCGGCTAGGACACCAGCCAGCCGGCTCTCTCAAATTAACCTCCTTATTAAACTCTTCATACTTCAGAAAACTTGATGTCTACTTCACGCTTTTAATTATCTCTCCTTCACTTTTTTCTTCCTTGTTCTGTATAAAGTTCTTATAAAGCTCTTGTTGTGTTTATTCACCAAGCCAATGTCTCACTTGCTCATGTGCACATACATCTACTTACAGTGTACTTTACTGTGGCTGAAACATTGTAGCAAGATGTTTGTGCAAAATGTTTTTTTTTTGCTTTCAAGAAAGAAGCTTAGTGCCAGGAACAGAGAATATATACATTACAGATCCATAATCCCTTTTCTTATCTTAAATCTGAATGCATGTTATGTTGAATAGGAATAAAAATGGCTGCCACCCACACACTGTGTAGTTTCAGCCACTCTTTTCTCACCCTGTGGTCACTAGTGAAAACCTGTCTCTCCCAGTCTTCTTTGCCTCGTCTGACCCCGGCTGTCCTGACACAGAGGTTGTCTAACAGGCTCAGGGACCAATGAGGGGGGTGGTGACGGGTGAAATGATGCAGGTGTCTCTCTCTGCACTCCAACCTCTGCTCCCTGAGATTCCTCCTAGCAACAATAAATCAGCTCCGCAATTAAGTGGGTGTAAGTGTTCGCTCCGAGATGCTGCTGATGCTCCCAGACAGCCTGAAATGTCACTGAGCAGCCAGCGCTCATGCAAATAAAGAAGCTAATGGACACTGCCTGGTTTTATACCCTGTCTTATTATGGTCATCAGGCTTTACTCGTTTGCTTAGCTCTTGCATGAGTACAAAATAGACTGTGCCTTCATAAATATGCATAATACACCGTATCATGGCACTGCCATCTTTGATTCCTCACATAGCTGTACGTTCCTTCCACAGAGAGGTTTTTCCACCACGCTCTGCTGCAGCTCACAAGGTATGTTTCAGTAATTAATGTGTGTGAATTAATTCAATTCTCCATTACCGCTGACATTTATCTAACAAATGACTTGCGTTATAATTCTATCTTCTCAAGAGTATCAGTCATTGAGGCTTTGAGCCATGCAATTGTTTAATCTCGTTTAATTTGACTGAGCTGTAATTACCACGGCAGCGATGACGGGACCTGTATAACAGAAACGTTCCAGGTCAGTTCATAATCCACCGCTCTCATGCGGCGGCTTTGCATTTATTTACAGGTTTCAGTGACATAAACAAAATATCTTGATCTCCCCCCTCCGCATTAAGCGGGACCAAGGCGGCTCTTTAGACGCATTCAAAGCTGTTTAGTAAAACTGTAGTGAAGTTGACGTGGAGTTAAATAATGCACCGGTCCCGTGCAGCTCCTCTCCTCCGCCGACACTCAGATAAAACAAGTGCAGACTAAACATCTCGGCTGCCATTGATTTGCCGGCCGTCTCCCTCTGTTGGGTGTCTGTCTCTCAGAATGAGCCTGGTCGCGGTGGGGAAGCTTCACGCCGGCGTCCTGCGTGCAGAGACACACGTTTATATGCCAGCTGTCAAACTGGAGCATGTGCGACACTCATCGCCCCTCTGCTCCGCTGGGTTTACAGCGTCCAGGATGAACAGGAGGGGAGAAGACAAGGGGAAAATCGTAGAAGTCTTTTATTTATTGGAGGAATCTAATCTGTCACAGGGGCAATGGTGGCTCAGTGGCTGAGTCCTGTGCTTGTAGGGAGCTAAGGAGGCATATGACACGCAGTCTGGGGGGGATAGGTTATTGGTTGGTAACTGTGGGAAGGACTGTATGATGTGAAACACCGCAGGAACTGATTCCAAGGCAGGCCTATCAAAATTCTCTGTGGGAGTTAGATTTCTGTGTCCTTAGATTACTAAATGTAATGAACAATTATGATTCTCCACTCCCACTGACCCTACTGGACTTTTTGAAGTGTCATGATTTGAATGTAACATGACCATTGAAAATGGTGGACTGCGTAGAACTAGACCGAATCTCGTTATTTAGACTTGACGAGGATGACAACAGAGAGCTTCTTGCTATGAGGCAACAGCACAGACCTCTGTGCCACCATGTGGCCTACTTGTTGTAACTGTTCATAAATTCATAATTGATATCATGCTGCATAGCAAGCTGTTGTTTGGTGCCTGTAATGGCTGTGATGATTCAGTGCAGGCTATGATGTAAGGTACTCCTACACATTGGTACTAAGCAGGTAAGATACTGGGTGGATAGATTGTCAGTTTGCATTTCTTACACGGTGATGAAGGTCATGTCTGTTTAACTTTCTTTTAAACTAAACTTCAGTCATCTCACCGGAACCAACTTTTTCTCCCCCTCTTCCTCCCTCCTCTCCTTTAATTTCATTTCCTTCTTTTATCTCCTTACCCTCTCCGTCTCCTCTTCTGTCTGTCCTGTATCGTTTTATCCACCTCCCATCTATTGACTCCTGTCCTTCTTGGGGTGCACGACGACCAGCTGGCTGCATTTTCTCTTTCTTTTCTCCTTATATGTGATACGTCCACTTATCTTCTCACACAGGCACGCACACATACATTAGATCCTATTAATATGACAATGCTGTCATCCCTAAAGAGACTGCTGCCCACTCAGTGTAGCACATTACTCCTTGGCCCTCTTAAATCATCATCTCTCCTCTGCTCTCTTGTGTTCATCCTCCAGTTAAATGGAGCAGCTCCAGATGGAACCCCTCAGCAACTGTCGCCTCTCGCCCACTGCAACTTCAATTTTATGTTCTCGGAGCACTAAAAATGAGTATCAAAACAGTATGAACCCACATAGGAGAGACCCACAGCTGCTCCAGAAAACTGTATGTTATTTGGAGTTTTCTCCAGTGGCATTCCGCTATACAGCATACAGTATGTTGTTATTTATATTTAGCTCCACGCGCCTCCCCTGTTTTCCTCCGCTCATCTGTCTCTGATAGTAAATAAAACACACACTGTACCTCTTCATCAGGCAGGCTCATTTTACACCTTGACACAAATTGTTGTAGGAGCAGGGTTTCATTAAAGCTATATTAACCCGGGGAGAGAGAGAGGTGTGCCCTGGAAGAGGTCATCCATCTCCTGGGTTTTCTCTCGCCCGCTCTCCCTGTCCCCTGACAGATAATTCGGTACGTTCAGAACAGGACACAGAGCCGGTCCTTTGCATAATTCTATTAAGTGACATTAGCGGCGCCATCAGGGAGGTGACAGGAAGGAAATGGATTTGAATTAGAACGTGGTTAAAAAAAAAAAAAGAACGCTTTGGTGTGAGAAAAGGTGAGACTGTGTGCGGAGCGTGGTGTCACACTAAGAACACTTGTCCTCGGCCTCTTAAAGGCAGGATTTACATAACCTACTTAAGTGCTCTTTATTTCTCTCTGGGACCTTGTGATTGGATTTTTTTTCTTTTCTTTTCTCAAACCAAACAATTCTTACTTCAAGCTCATTTCAATGGGGAACAATACTGTTGGAGTGCATTCTGAAATGTTTTGCAATGTCTCACCTCTTAGAGCCACACATGCCTACATCTGCTGCATGTGTGTGCTAGTCTGTCTTCTTTAATCTTGAGGGATCTGACGCCAATCCAGCAGCAGAGAAATATAACACCTAGTACACTGTGCTATCGGCGTGTGTGTGTGTATGTGTGTGTCTGTGTGTGTGTGTCCCTTTTCACTTCAGCACCCATGTTAACAGTTAAGGGCAGCCACACAGCCGGCTACAGAAACAGCAGCATGTCATCACCACATCCATAGTCTCAACGTTTCTTCCATTTTCATGCAACCAATATGCAAAAAGAGATGGTGAAAATGATCTGTTGATAGTCATGTCTAGATACACTTTCAGTCTCTACAGAATGTGTCACACACGTAACAGAAGAGCAGGTGATATCAGCACCAGCTAAACCCCGGGGTAAACTCAAATGTTCAGGTTAAAGTCATGACAACTTGATCAAGGGGACGATGTGACGGTACTGGCTGCTGGGATCGTACACACCGCTTAGCATGCCTCTTTTTAATAGGCAGTAAGTGACAGTCTCCTGGATGTCATCTGTGGAAAGGTAAAAGCTAAAATTAAAAAAAACTTTTACTTTGAATTTGAATAATGAATATTTCAGGCCTAAAACGTATGGTTGGTCTAAGACATCATCACACCCTCATTCGTATACAGTGATGGATCATAATCATCCATGTGAAAATGTGGTTGCTTGAAAAAGTAGGAAGCAGTAGTGGAAGCAGAAATTGACTGTATTGACCACTAGCACAAAAAAAAGATTGCAAAAGGATCCTGAGGCATCTGATGCTGATGCCTTCTATGTTACCTACACCTGAGAGGAACAGTCCTTTCTAGTCCTCTCTACCACTGTGGGGTCCCTTTACCTGGCTGAGTGAAGCAGCCTGACACTCTGTGAGCTTGCAGAGACTGATGCAGAGTGAGCCAGTCACAGTTGTGATGCGTAGGTTTATTTGCGGGTGAGTTGTCGCTGCGAGCCACGGCGCTGATTGTCAAAAAGCCACTCCCGTCGTATCTGTTGCCACTTGCTTTGATGTTGGAGGGCAGCCGTGTTGTGACGGCACACGCTGACTTTACATCTGGGTCCCGTTCCTCTTCCAGGGATAACGGAGTCGAGTTTGTTGACAGTTTAGAATATTTTCGCCCGAAGCTCTGTCCTCTCTGGCACCAGAGCAGCGGCTCAAACGTGTCACAGTCTACGGTGTTGTCAATATTTTCACACAGAGCTGCTCCTGTCGCTTCATCTCTAAAACATACTAGATGTCAAAATACTACGGGTCAATGAAGAGGCTAATTATTTCTTGATCAACAAAGTTTCTTTAGTTTTGTTTGACAGCTGGTTTAGTTGGAGTCAAACACAGTTACACAGAGAGATAGCTAGTAACATGATGGGCATTTCTAAATTTGTACAGTTTCATTTAAATACCACTTCTCACCATATATTCATATGTATCTTGTTTATATATACAGAACCTCTAAAGCTTCTGTTGTCGGAAATGTGTTCAGAATACATAGACTTCTGAAATTAACTATTTAATCCTTGCTATTCTGCGATGACACTTCAATAGAGTCTTCAATCTCATGTAAATATTGATTGCAAAATGTACAACTGGTGTTTTAAATTGTTAATTGATATTTGTTTTAAACGACTCTTTGATTGACAGGCTGACTGTCAGCTTGTGTGATTGAGATGGACAGATACTAGCCAGTACCTTGACTCTGCATCAAAGTGGAGATGGCAGCATCAGGGCACCGGTCACTGTCGTCCATCTTCATTGCAGCTCTTCAACAGTCTCTGTACGCAGTGTTTGTTTTTGACTCCTGTTACCTTTTTGCAGCAAATCATTTCCTCAGCCAGTTGGATAAATAACATTGTTGGACCTGACCAGATGTTAGCCTGATAAATCAAACACCATCTGTGGACCTGGACCCCGTCTCAGCCTCCTCCCTCTTCATTAGTTTTAATTCAGCTCTGTCTCTCTCCTGTCCCTGTCTCTGGCACCTTCAGGCAGCAGTGATGGAGGGGGTTTGAGTGCCTTATTGTTTGTCATGTCAGGAAAATAGGATTGGAGCAGATGGATGGAGAGATTCTAGGAGAGAAATGTGATCTAACAGGACCAGAATGGATGGTCTGTTATGGTTGCAGATGAGTGCATCCCGCATTGAGGAGAGGTTTGATTAATACACATGTGAGCAAACTCATTAAAATAAATGTTGTCTCAGAAAAGCTCATGTGTGCATTTATTTTTCAGTTTCTTTGAAATCGGAATTGGTCCAAACTAAGTTGCATTGTTTGAGAATTAATAGGCACAGATTTCCAAGTTGTGAGAACCTGTTCATGCATTTGTGTGTTTGGGGGGATTTATCTGTCAATCTCATTGTGACAAGTCTGAAAGAAAACAGCAGGAGAACAAAAGCAAAGATTGAACACAAGCAACTGAAAATAATTCTCAATTGAAGAGACACAAAAAAAGCTCATTAATGGTGCATTTAGGACTCATTCTTTTCAAGACATTGACTCGATGATAAAGGTTTTCTAAACTTTCCGGTTTGTATTGCGACAGCCGTCCCCACTGAGCATCTTTCGTAAACATTTTAATATTCTGGGCCATTCATCTGTGCCGCTTTCAGACTTCTGAGAGTCAGCTCATGTCAGTGTTCATCCTTTCCGATGCTAATAATGGAGCTAAAACTAAATGACAATTCAGTCTGATTAGAAGGTTAATACCGATGGAGCCAATCGACTCTTTGGGCTCTTCCTCAAGCTTTCATAGTTTAGTGCTGACTGTTTTGGTGATTCCATATTAGAAGCACGAAAGTCGTACTGCTGAGCACATACCAGGACATCATAACAGTTTAACATACTGCTCAGCTGGACGTCCAGCAGCCTATGAAATAACGGTGATGAAGCATGAATCAAGAGGCTGATGCAAATATGACGTCAACGCTCTGCCAGAACCGATCAAATGGAATTATTCTTTTAGTAATCTGAGCATTCACTGTTTGAACCTCTTCCTGTGCCCTCAAAACCACAATATATGGGTTAGGTTAAGATTGATTTCCAGAGCTTATAAGGTTATTTTCAACGGTTCTTGGAGTGAGGCAGGACTCAGTGAGGCCTTATCAAGTAAGTCGAAGCATCTTGAGTGGCGACTGATTAATTCATGTCCATGTTTGATCAGTGGAAGCTATAATTACATGTTTGGTTTGCTTAGAGCTTGGCCGTGGGAGCTGAGGAAGTGGATGAGCATGTGTGAAGATCTATTTCCAGGTCTGGAACTGTGTACAAAGCATTATGCTACTTCATGGTGTTTGGCTCACTGCGTTTACTCTTATCTTTCTGTTATGTGTGCGCTGGAAAATCACAGTCAGCGCTTTAGATATTAACTCCATATTGAAAAAGCGGCTGGTAAGTTGATATTAGGACAGATGAGCTTGATGAGCAGAACTGAACTCATTAAGCCCAGAAGTCTACCCCTCTTCATCCTCACATCAGTCTTCAGTCTGACTTTTTTTCCTTCTTCTTCTCCTTCCTGGCAGCTGTCTTTAATATCCAGGCTTTAGTCTCAGCATTAATTCCAGCACTCATCCAGCCTCTCCTCGCTTTATTCTCTGCCTGATGAACCAAAATTTAGACAGAGTTTCATTGCTCTCATTTTTTCTTTAATCCGCTCTGACATTTAATTGCTATCCCTCCGTCTCTCAGCAGACAGTCTCTGTGCTTGTGTGCGTGCGTGCGTGCGTGCGTGCGTGCGTGCGTGCGTGCGTGCGTGCGTGCGTGCGTGCGTGCGTGCGTGCGTGCGTGCGTGCGTGCGTGCGTGTGTGTGTTTTCCTCCATCAGGCTGTAATGAGATTGATGTGGAGATAAAAAACAAGGTGAGGCTCTCTCTGCCCACTCATTTCACTTTGATATCACACCAGGCACAATGAATGGCGTCCAGTGTTGGGGAAACAACACAATACATGTAACAGAGTTAGGTATCCAGACTACAAAGTGTCTGGCCCGTCTGTGATCTGCAGTTTAAAGGTAACCCTCCCAACTCTGGCCATACATTTTTGGACTCACTCACTAATGCACTTTTTCAGTGCTGAAGACGTTCCTCATGTTTTTTTCTTTTTTATTTTTGTTTGCTTTTATCTTTTTTCCATCTACCCCTGCCCAGATGGGGACAGGCCACAGACTGCCTCCATAACAGCACTGCAGTTTAACTCTCTGAGATCTTTGCTCCTTCCAGCTCAGTGTGGTTCTGCCCACTGTGGGCCTAGGATAACGTGCAGTCCTGTTGTGAAGCCGTGCCCTCCACCTCAGCAAGTCTCTCCCCACACAAGGGATTTCTTCTGAGGAAATGAGGTGTTTGGAGGTATTGCTCGCCATTTTTTTGCAGATTTCTTTTTCTTTTTTTTTCCCAGGAGGTCACAGATTCTTTCATCAGTTTGACACTGCAAACTGGAAATCTCACACTCACTGGTTAGGGGTTATTTTTCTCTGCCAGGCATCAGAAAGGAAGCACCTGCTGCCTTTTTGTCCAATTTATCATTCTTACCTTTTTCTTTTTCACTGAGGCTGTTGAAAAAGTGCTAATTTTGTTTTTCGGCATCTTTAACTACACAAGTATGGTTCAATCCTGCAAATTATGGCACGGGCTGATATGAACTCATTAGGCGTGAAAGTCTCTCTCTTTCTGTTTTTGACGTTAATTAGATGTTCAAACTGGAGCTGCAAAGGTGAATGGCGTTGGATCCTTTAACGCTGCTTCTCCTTCATCAGCCTCCAGCAGCCATAGGAAACTAGGCGTTCACAAAGCAAAGTCAGCCACTGAATGGGCTAAATCCCCAGACTAAATTAAATTTGTCCTTGCAACATTGTCTGACAGCCACACAGGGCTCACAGGAGGATGGATTATGTTTCTACTCTCCACTCCCTTCTCTCCCCTCCATTTTGTCTGCTCTCTTATAATGGAGTGTTTGAACCCATATAATTAAACATTCGTCTCAACTGCAGCAGAGCCATACCCACCACTCTCTTTCTCTCTCTCTCTCTCTCTACACACACACACACACACACACACACTCATCTTTAAGTTGTTGCACAAATCCATTTTAACACTGCTGTTACTCTTTCAAGAGGTCACAGTTTTTAAAGCAAACTAAATATGCAGTTTGTATATTTCTACAGTAATCGTTCTGTGCTAATAATTATTAGCCAACTGTGTCTTGTTTACTTTGCTTTTTTTGTTTTATTTCTTTGTACTCAGTGTGTTTATCCTAGCCCCTTATATACTGTGGCAACATGAGAATATGTGATTATGAAAACACAATTCATTTCGCTGGATGGAGTTGAGATAATATATTTAGCTGCTGGGTACGAGCTGATTCGCTGATGGAGCTTGCTGTTAATTTCCCTCTTCATACTGTTGGTAACGTTACAAATGCTTGTGGACACACCTCTTCATCAAGATTTCAATTAGCGCCAAGGAAATTGAAATTTCGGGAGATAAATGTGGAAAACGGCTTCTAGTGTCCTGCTCTGTCCATACAACATTATGCACAGCAGAGTTCATACAAGGAGGGGAAGGAGGGGAAAAAAATACTATATGAGAATGAAGAAATGAGAGTGTTGGAGAGCTGTAAAATAAAGACACCAGATGGAAATTGCAGTAAATGAAGATTTGGAGACACAGACCATGTTGCCAGTCAGAAAGATTTATGTGACAGCGCTGATCCTCTCTGTTCCCATGACGATAGCTGTCACATCCTTCACATGAAGGAGTCGGAACCTCCACAAAGCCTCTTTGTCTCCAGTAACATCTGTTTCACTTTGGCTTTATTATTTTTGTCTTTGAGAGACTACAGGTGACAGACGCGCCTTCCCATCACTTTGAAGCTTCTGCACTCACCAGGTAAACACCCTCACCCCGAACGACACTTCACCTGAACTGTTTTTCTACTCAAACAAACTAAAAAAATGAAAAGGTGATGGAAAGGTGTCCAGGCCGTTTTACGATGTTTAAAAACATCTTCCTTGCTTGTGTCCAGAAGTCCCTGTTTTTCTTCAGCAATTTTACAGAAACAAATCAACCAGAGGATTAGAGTAAAAAAAAAGCTGAGAGCACCTGTAGGGAGGAAATGTGTTTTTAAACTAGATAGGATTGTGCTGCAGTTAGAGGAACAGGTGCGGATGCTCTCAGGAAAGACAGATCGGAATGAAATGACTATGTGTTGCAGAAGAAGGTGCCCCTGACCAGTCCTTGCTCATGTTTGTACACATTGGCTGTGCTGTTTGATTGTGTATCCTCCACTTTACCGGAAGCGAGCAGCCAGTGAAGCAGTGCAAGTATGTTTGTGTGTTCGCTGTGTTTGGGGGGAAAAAAGGCGTCGGCCACTGGGTTCTGTCCGCTCTGTGCCCCAGGAAGTCTCTATCGATCTGAGACAGCAGACATGAAAGACGCGGGGAGCGAGGGAGAGGGGGAAGGCAGGTGGAAGGAAAGAGACAGGAAGCAGTGAAAGAAAAGAAGGTAATTTTCCAGCCATAAGCTCCTCTCTCATATCTGACCTGCAGCTGATCGATAGCTTCTCCTGTGAGGAGCGCGCTAACTGTCTGGCTGCTCCTCACTATCGCTTCCTCCTGGGTGCTGCGGGGGCAAAACAAATTATGCAGCTGATTGTAGCCTTTACATGGAAGAAAATAAATAAGTAAAATCCGCAGGCCGCCTGAAGCTGACTTAGAGCATTCAAATATTAGCTCCAACTTATTAACTGGACATGTCCGAGGTGCCCTGAGCTACAAGCTCAAAGCAAGGGTGACAGTGTCTCTCAGTCATGCAATTATGAGATCAAATCATGATGCATTTGTTGAATTAATGAACTTTTCTTTATTACATTCAGGAAATTGGTGCTACCTCAAAGAAGCATCCTTCCCATTTATCTCACTGTGAACCATTGTGAGGGGAACCTGTTCCTAACAGTTTATTGTACAATCCACCTCCAGGGAAAGTGGCAAAGAATTTCATGCTGTTAAGACGTTATAGTGAGACCATCTTGTTGTTTTTACTGTCCTGTACAGTATAAGCTCTTTACATGTTATCCCAATGTGTAGGTGGGTTTTCTCCAGGTGCTGCAGTTTCCTCCCTCTCTCTGAATACATGCGTGTTTAGGTCTACTCAAGACTTTAAATTTCCCTTAGGTGTATGTGTGTGTTAATGTGTGTGTGATGGACCTGTGGCCTGTCCAGGGTTTATTCCCTGCCTGCACCTGATATGCACCGGACAAAGTCTCCCTCAAACCTACAACAATATTGCTGTTACACAGTGTCATATCATAAACACACATTTGTGAGCTTCTAAAAGAAAGTGGATTTTCAAGATGAAAAGTGGGAAAAGGATTGCTAAAATCCACTCTTACTCTTTCAGTCACTCATTAAAATCAAATTGAATTGAGCATCAAAAAGCATTAAAAGATTAGCGTGACATCCCGAACTGTGAAATGTTATAACTGAATTGTGAATATGTAATAACATGTGGAGGACATCCTTTGCAAAACCAGTGGAAACTAAACAAAACACCTGCTTGAAGTGTCCCTCACATCTGTGCTAATGCCATAAACCTTGTTCATTGTGCAGCTCCAGGTGTTTATGGCAGGGCTCCCATTAACTTTTTACATCGAGTATAAATCAGGAATAACAGCGCTGGCTGCAGCTCCTTCCTATCACTGCAAATGTGTCTTCTAGTAAGAGTCTCTCTTGTCCTGTAGTTAACAACAGAAACTGATAAGACTCCAACCTGGCACCTCAAGCTGCGTTTCTCTTTTCCCTAATTTGTTCCTGTTTTGTTTACCCTCCCAACCTGCAGCTAGCATCTTGGGATTTAACATGGAGCTGCTCGTAGGGCAGAGGGAGGGGTGCACACAGAGAGGTTGAGAGGGAAAAAGTGAGTAAGATCTAATGGTGACACTCCCTCTCTCTATCATCCAACACATGACCTATTGATTTCTCCAGTCCAAACATCACTATGTTTGTTTGTATCTATGTAATCTAATGTCTTTTTGGGTAATCCCTTTGGCCCAAAGCTTCTCCTGTGTGTGTGTTTGTGTGTGTGTGTGTGTGTGTGTGTGTGTGTGTGTGTGTGTGTGTGTGTGTGTGTGTGTGTGTGTATAACTGTGTAGAAAATATATTTCACAGTATGTGATAAGAGACTGTGGACGATCCGGCTCAGTGCCCGAGGTTGAGTTTATCACTGCCTCTAAATCTGAATAACACACAGGAGATTCGCAGCACATAACACAGCCGGGAAGAGGAGTTTTCTTCTTCGCCTCTTCTCTCATTTTCTCTTCACATAACATTGTTGACGTTGTAGTGCCTGCTCAGGGATCTTTTCAGCTCGAATCAACTGGTCGTTAAACGATTGTATTATTTTTATATTGTATAACGCCACCTTCAGCGTGTTCTGCCAGTTTTGCCACCTGCAGAGTTTTATTAGCTTCCACATTAAGTCCCCTCCAAGGCCTTAAGAGAGGCCCAATGTCAATTGTGCCCAAATGTCACAATTTAAGGTGCTTCAGTCATGATTTTTCTTCTCCCCGTTGCAGAAATGTTTCCAGCTCAAGCTCAGAAGTTGTGCTAGTATACAGGGAAAGGGAAAAATACATGTAGAATAACAAGAAATAAAGCATGCTTTCCCCATCAGATGCAGCAGTATATAATGGTTCTGTGCAGGCAAGGCTTATTATCTGAGATCCTATTTTAGCCTCAGGTAATTTGTGGCAGAGATAGCAAAGGAATCATTCCCTGTTATGTCATCATACCAATAGACAAAAATGTTCCTATTTCAATCAGCTTTAAAGCATCTACTCTCTAAAGTAATGACATTTTCAGTCTGTGTATCTTTGACGTTCTTGTGAATAATGACTTCTTCCAAAAGTTAATCATCTGCAGGTACTTTCCCATGCAGTATTCTCAAGTTTGGTCTTTTAAAACCAGACTGATGTCTTTTTTATTGTAGCTTTATTCCTATTCACATTCGCAATGTTTGTCCTGTTGGGCATTTGCCTGTTCTGCTTGATGACCAAACCAGGCCTGGAGTCCTTCCAGAATAGTTTCAGTCACAGTAACAGAGAGATATTTGCTACAGACACTCACTTCGGACCTCACACTGAAATCCAGAGAGAGATGAGTCAGGAGAAGTGAAAATTGGATTGTGGAGACAATGAGTATCAGAAGTAGCCTGAGATGTATTTCAACACCATTAAGCTGTAGAGGGAGCGAGGAGAGCAATAAGAACATTCAGTGTCAAAGGAAGAAATAAAAGAAAAGATTGAGAGAGCTCAGGAGAGGTGAAGGTAAGAGAAAGTGGGGCACGAGGACTCATGATGGGTGGGTGACCTCTATTGATGAGCAAGAGATGGAGGGAAGAGTACAGAGTGGAACTGTAATAATAGCGAGTAAACACAACAGCTGGATATTTTAATTGTAAGTCTATAAGCATATGATGAAAGAGAAACAAGACAATGTATAGGAAAAGCAGGTGAGATAATGAATGTATTCTGTATTAGTGTGCTATAACATTAAGGTTGCTTAATGTCACACTTGAGCTTGAATCTCTTGTAAGCAATACTCAGGTATGATATCACTGGTGCTTTACATGTGTGGACACGGATACATCCTCAGAGGTGACAGTGAAAGCAAAGACGAGGATCGACTACAGATGCAGTGGAATGGAGAAGTCAGATAAATGAAGAAAGGGCTCCAGTTTCCTGAGGTGTGTGTTTGCGAAAGGCCAACATGCCTCAGATCCACTTGCCTGAGGAAGCATGATATTTAGGAGGTGAACAGAGATAATGTTTAGCTGTCGGGATCCTGATCTTTCTTTCTCTGTGAGGAGCCTGTGGAAATGAAGAACACTCTAAAATGTTATCTGCCTATGCACACCAAAAAGCCTGTTAGACACTCACACGCACACACACACACACACGCACGCACGCACGCACGCACGCACGCACGCACGCACGCACGCACGCACGCACGCACGCACGCACGCACGCACGCACGCACGCACGCACGCACGCACACACACATAGGCTTTTGATTTAAGTAGAAATGTCAGTTTGAATGGCCATGATGTTGCTGTTTGTCTTCTCAGTTCCTGGCTTTTACCTGGACTCCACTATTTCACAATGGCTGATATGACACGACATTCTCAAACTATCACCATCAAATACAGTTGCTGCATCATTCCTGGGGATTTATGGTGCAGCAAATCTGTGTGTGTGTGTGTGTGTGTGCGTGTGTGTGTGTGTGTGTGTGTGTGTGTGCGTAGAAAGAAAGAATTTCAGGTACAAAGTTGTCCAGTTGTTGAATTTTCCCCCGTAACAGCCATATTGTTTACCTAACCCACACATTCATATAGAATATTTAAGTGTTACTCTGTTCATGGAATGACTGCTTTCTGGTTTCTTACATCCTTCATATAACAAGAAACTTTTAGACACACATTCTGAGGACTGAACAGGGTTCAGCTTTTAAGGGTTTTTTTTTATGATCTAGTTCAGTGGTTACCCACCTGTGATCTTGGCAGAGCTTTGGCTGTTCTCAGGTTGTGAGGTTATCAAAACTATATATATATATATATATATATATATATATATATATATATATTTGTGCACTTTACATTTTAAAAACCCCAATAACACACCCAACTGGATATTTAAAGTTCTCAACAAAACTTTTAATTTGTCGAGCTATTAATTACTAGCACCTCTGTGACCTCACGTCAGCAAGCTAGCAGCTAGATCATGGATTGTTTTCTTGATCTAGCATGCTATATTTCATCTGTATCAAAAAGGAAACAAGGCAATATCATGACAGTTACCTCGCTTTTCGTTTTATAGAAGGCCAGGACACATTTCGGCCAGAATGTGTTATTGTGGTGAGAAGTTAATGGCTAATGACGGCACGAAGCGAAGCAAGCTAAAGTGACACCAGAGGATGACATGACACTATTGGGGAAAGTCAGGAATATTTTGAGAGGAAGGAGTAGCTGCCACTATCAAGAAAACATGAGACAAACCTTTGAAAGAGCAGCTACTGAGTGAGTCATGGAGCCATCGTTTGAGTGTTTGCTAGTAATTGCCAAGGCTAAAAACATTGCAACATTATACAACATTTGATCAGCTGTGTGGACCACAGGTGGTTGATAAAGTCAAAACTGTCCCACTGTCTGACAACACTGACTTAAAGGTAAAAGGGTTGGGAACCTCTGATCTGGCTGTTTAGTGTTTGGTCCCATCCCTAATTTACATTATTGCTTCAATTGCATTTTCAGTTACGGTAATGGTCAAAGGGAGAAAACTTCTCTCTGACTTTCTCTTTTTTTTCTAAATAAATAATTTTTATCAAATGACAATTTCATTACAATTTCAAAGGTTTCACTTTTCCGGCAAACTTGCAAGTGCAGGTCAAATGAATAGGAATAGATGCTGTACTTTCTTTTTTAAAATATTCATGTCCATAGGTGCAGAGGATTGAAAGGAAGGATGGAAGGAAAGAAAGGATGAGCAGAGGATGAGGATGAGCAGAGACGCTAAACCGAGAGAGAGAGACTGATGGAGGTAAGGAAAATACTGTACAACTTGTCACACTGCATATGAAGCATAAATCACGTAACTTTTTTGTTTTCGTTAATCCCAAGTTTCTACGGCCAGAATGAAACCACCAGGAGTCGGACTCTCTGTCCCTGAGAAACCACAAAGGTCGGTCAAGTTGAGTGACAATGGTCACCGGCATTGGAATTGATGTTTTTATTATTTATGTGGCAAAGAAATCTAAAGGGAAGGCAGAAAGAAGAGGAAACAAACAACAAAAATGCCCTGTTGGCTGACCGTCATTTAGAATTTGTGTAGAGAGAGTGTGTGTGTGTGTGTGTGTGTGTGTGTGTGTGTGTGGGTGTGTGCGCGTGCGTGGATTTGAGTGTGTGTGTACTAAAAATGACGGCTTTATCCATGCAGGTTGTGTGAGTGCTGTCTGCAGCCTTCACACCTGTAATTGATTGCAGGCCTCCGTCTGTGAATACACAAGAGATAAAGTCAAATACGGAGGATCTACTGTGACTTTTGCCTCGTCTGTAATAGGAACAAACAAAACCTTTTTAATTTGGTGTTTCCATCTTGTGTCGTTCTTTCAGATCACTTTATTTTTCTTGCTCTAGTCGTCCTGTCTTGCCTCTGTCCCGGTCGCCCTCCCCTGCGTCAGCCACATTCATCACTGTTTACCGACAAACCACAACTCAAGGTCCGCTACCCAGCCCGGTCTGCAAAGGTTTGTCTGGGCTTCTAATTATTTTTTGTTCTTTTTGTCCAGCCATTTCATTTATTTTGATATTTTATTCGTTTTGCTTCACCGCTGTCTGGCTGTCTCTCAGAGTTAACACTTTGACCCTGCTGGACTGTCTGGAGATTGTCTTCTCTCAGTCTGGACTTGGCCTGCAGAGCCTCCCTTTAATATTGAAATCACAGTGACAAATACATTCTGTTTGAGGCTCGAACAGAGATGGGTTCACGAGGGGGTACGTGATGATTAGATGCAGAACGCTGTGATTATTCAAAGTTTTTAGTGATTATTATCTTCTCTCTATTTTATATAGTTTTGCAAATTAGTGCTTTATCATCAGCGTTCTGTGACCTTTTCAAGTATGAGTTTAAATAAAGCGTCTTCGCAATTTCTCCATCTACCAATTCTGTAACTAGTCGCAGAGTTCATCAGCACCAGGATCCTGTTTTGTGCGAGTTTGCATCAATGTTGCCAAAACCAGCAGCAGCTGGCCTAGCGCTCAGATATGAGATGACGCCAGTAATGAAACCATTCACCTCTTTGAAGCCTCGCCACTACTAAGCAAGCACATTTAAATCAGCAGCTTAAAAGGAGCCTTTGTTTTCAATCTCTCAGTAGATAATTCACCTTGTCATGAGGCCCACCACTGTGAGCGTGTTGCGTCACATCATCCAACTGTTATCATCTTGCAAAACTATCAGAAACCCTTTCCAAATCTTGGTAAAGCGGCAAAGAGGCATACACAGAAAAACGGGAAACCGTAGGAAAACCACTCTGATCTTATCTTTTGTGAGAGAGAAGGCACATAAAAGCAGCTCCATACTTTCATTCTGTTCTCCTTACGATTACTTTCAGCTTTTTGAAACCCCCTTGTAAGGAGTAACATTTACTGATTTGCTCTGCAGATGAACTGATTTCATGCTTAATTCCATTTATCTTCTGTTTTTTTTTTAATATTCTCTTAATGTCTGCTGCATGACCAAGCTCGCTATTACAGTGGCGGAATGGGTGCTATTCCAAACTTTCCAGAGCACTCGTGGCCCATTTAGAGCCGGAAACAAGCAAACAAACAAAAAAGTAGTCCAGCCGGAACAAGAAATCCCATTATGTTGTGTCTTGTAAATGAGGGATGGGGGAGTGTGCAGCACAGGTAAATAGAGCCAACAAATGCATAAGAGAGAACTAAAATCTGCAATTAAACTTAACAATTGTCACCTCCTCTCAGTAGGACGTGGCTGCAGGGGTGCTGTGCGCTCCCACCACACCAGCATGTAATGAGGGCAGCGTAACGCGATGACGGCCTGCTTTTACCGTGTTACGTACAGTACGGTGCGGCGCTGGCTCAGTGCTTCAGGGAGGCTGCTGCATGAGACGTAGCTGGAGCTGAGCGTGTGGACAGATCAGATGATCTCTGCTCGCTGTAATGACTCTGACTGCTGTGATTAGTATGTCTGAGGATCCCCGCGGAGCAGGTGCCTCCTATATCTTCAGCTTACATTCTCTGCCTTTGATGAGCACCTGCGCCGGACTTCTAAGAAGATGTGGTTGAAAATTTAATCTGGCTCTCTCTGGCTGGCAGCATGAGTGGAACTATGAGAGTCGTCAGCAGAAGGGAGACATATTAAGCACATTTATTCAAGACGAGGACTGTGTACCCGACCTTTGGATGAGCAGATTTGTCACCCAGCAGTGCTCCAGGAGAAAGCTGGAGAAAGCTCCAGTGAGGCTCATTGTGATGCTGATTTGATTTGTAATATGTATATACACATATACACACATACATACACATTTTGAGTATCTTTTTAGGAAATCCTGAAAAACAGCTGTTCAAATGTGATGTATTTTGTTATGTTTTTTGTTTGGAAAGAAAATGTTTTCTATGAATATATTTTCCAATGAAAAAATTACTATATTAATGTGAATGTCACCGCAGCAAAGTGAAATTTCATACATTAAAAAACATAAAAATTGCTTGTAACTATTAAGTCTACTTATGCACAGTACATTAACCTAAGTAAATATGAGACAGAACAATATGACTGGATGTGGTACAGCAATTGCAGGCCTGTAACTCACTCAGATCAGCCAGGGACTGAAAATATCTATTGTAATATTTGGGAGAAATTCCACCAAATATGGCAAAAATCCCTCTAGAATGCATTACACGTGTTACATACCCAAACTGTAGAGCCTGAGTAAAATATTATGGATATTACTATGGTTTAAACCCATGTGGCTGTTGGTTCAGAAACTGTCGGTCTGCATGTCCATGTTAAGAGGCTTCGCCACACTGTTCATCAAACAGAAAAACTTTATCAGCTGCTCAGAAGAGAGTTTGTCTGATGGTTGACAAGCTGCCATGACTACGTACATCATGTTGGCAACTTTTTTTCCTTTTTTTTTCACTTTCTGTGTCAACACTCTCGGAGATCTGTAAAGCGGCCTGTCAACATTTGACATGAGTCACCATGTACCATGGCAGCCCAACACTGGCTAACATTATCTAGCACTGTGCAGATTTGTTTGGACACGGTCAACAGATAAAAACGGAGGAAAATAAACTGACGGCTTGTCCAACATGTTGGCTTGCACTCACTGGGTCCTCGGGTTAAATGGATGGGACAGTGTCAGGCATCACTGTGGTGACAGGATTGTGGCAAAGGCGACAAAAAACAAAGAAACCTGCCCTCCACGGTACATAGTGCATATGTACACAATGACCTATAGAATTCGGGCTGTTCCGGGCCCTGTTTCAGATTGTGTAAGACTTTTTTCTTTCTTTTTTCTTTTTTTTCTGTCCACAGGACAGAGGAATCTGTCATGTGGAGCTGTGTGGTTCATGTGAACCCAGGCGACTGGCCTGGTGGACCGGGTGCAGCTCCGGGGCAGGGCGCAGGCTTATTATGTCCACCTGCTGGGCTGTTAGCAGCAGAGTGAGATGGGTCAATCTGTCACAGCTCATGCACTGGCCTAAAAATAGTCGGCACGTCCCACCCCCTGGAACAAGCTGCTCTCAGCTGAGCCGTACCCTGCAATGCAATTATAAATGTTCCCGTGCGAGAGATGGCTGTTACATTGTTCACTGTGGAAATAAGGACCCTCCCGCTGTGTGTGCTGCAGTTGTGATTACTGTGTCTTTGAATATGCACTTCTGAGAAGCCAGATTTGGGCCAGATGGGCCACAGTCTCCTCTCCTCTGTTGCCTTCTCAGCATCTTTTTGTCCATGGAAGTCAGCTCGCAAAGCTTGTTGTTGCTGAACAAGTACAACTGATGCGATCCTCCCGAGGTGGAAAAGCTCTTTTGTTGTTTGTTTTTTTTCTTCCAACATGTCCTCTGCCGCTTGTCCTGACTCTGTCTCTTATCTCTTTGTGTGGAAAGAAAGGTCTCATTTCTCACAGCTTTTGAATGCTGTAATACAACATTTATGAAGAGAAGCAGCGTTCTATGCTTGTCTGTTTATGGTATCTGTGAACAGTCTATCTTAAAGTTTGCTTTTCTGTTGTTTGAACAACTGTTTTGGCTGAATCTCATTTTTTATCGTCTGTTTTACAAACTTTTCAATTGAGTATGTGACTCTGAGATCTCTTTTATTCTCCAGCTTCTTCTCACAGCCAGCTCATCCCTCTGGGCTATACAACTGGCAACTCAGGAGACACGCTCACACACTCACACACCGGAAGGCACACCTTCTCTCTCTCAATCTAGCGACCAGTAAAGCAGAATTGGCTCAGCCTTTACAGCGTCATTCCTGGTTGTCTCTTTCAGCTCCCCTACTCATTTTCCTTTATCCTCACAGTTCTGAGCTTCATTAGTCAGAGATTAATCATATATTTAATTTCACTCTGTCATCTGATCTGTCACTCCCTTGGTCTCTTAAATTGTGGTCTTTGCCTCCTTTTGTTCTGCGCTGACTTTTTTCTCAGTCACGGCTGCATTAGCTGTGATAAGTAAGTGTGACTCTGAGCTGCCTGTAGAAATAGAGTGAGAGAGGAGCAAAGCTGATATGTGAGGTTTTTTTTGGCAGTTTTAGCTGTGTGTTTGCCTGTGCTATAAGGCCTTTTTGAGCAAATTGGTGGAAGAGCCTCAACACATCTCAACACATACACACACATGCACAGGCACATGCACACAAACTTGTTTAACTGCCCTGAGGGTCCTCCGATAGAAAAATTTAGAGTCAGCCATATGTAATCAGGAACATTACCAAGCCTCAAACCTTGATTAGAGCCATAATATAATTTGTGTGTGTGTGTGTGTGTGTGTGTACTGACCTAGAACCCCAGAGGACTCTGAAGAAAGAATACTTTAAGAGCATGTTTAAAAGATGCCCAACTTCATGGTATTTTTAGCTTTAGCCAGCGAAGAGCTAAGTGTGTGAGTTTAAAGTCTGCACTCTGCGCTGCCCCCTCGGAGCTAGAATCACTCACCTTTTCCCACCGCACTCCTCTAAAGTGGTAATGGCTTTTAAAGTTCGTCAGCCCCTCAGACTACTGAGGAGAAATTCACCAGGCTACCTACCAGCGAGGCACACTTTAATCAAGTGCTTTAATTAGACACAGGACACTCAGCCCACATCTATGTATAGAGCTAATCTCCCGTGGAAACTTTTCTGAAGTTCTTCTTTATTTGTTTTTTGTGTTTCTGTGAAGCAAGCACTTTATAGCTTGAGGCAGTTTCTTGATGATGATTTTCAATTCGAAGAAACAAAACCCAGAAAAATAGTATCAAATACAAGGCAGTATCAAAGCCATATTAATGGGATGTTGGTAGCATCGAATAGCTTCTTCAGTGTGAGAATACATCTCACATTGGTACATGTCAGAATAATGTAATCCAGTATGAGTCAGTCCTATTGACAGCTTCATGTCTCTCAGACTGATATTTGGTGTTTCACTGCTGTCACATCTAACTATAATTCATAAATACATCTCTGAAAAATGGCACATCTTTCAGACTGAACTTTTGACTTCTCTTCATCATCAAACGCATTTACTGTCAGTGAGGAGTTTGATTTCATCATTAACGTCTTTTTTTCCCTTCTTTTTTTTTGCCACATTTTTTATTTTTAATCAGAGCTAATGGCCACTACCCCACTTTGGTAGCACTCTGTGAAGTGGTAACATCTGGCTGGATGTCATGTTCCTGGCCGACCTTCCAAACCTGAGTGGGTGTGTGTGTAAGTGTGACAGAGAGAGAGAGAGAGAGAGAGAGAGAGAGAGAGAGAGAGAGAGAGAGACTTGATTATAACAGAGTTGGACCTGAAACAGATGGCGTTTGATCCTCTGCTCCTACAAACCATTTGATGTCACTATTATAGAAATGTATCAAAGAGAAACCACAGTTTAAAGGTCATTAAATGTCAGGATCTGTGGCCTCGCTTGGAGGTATTATATTCATTATCCATCCATCTAATTTGTCGTGATAAAAGGGAATTAGATTAATGGCGGATCAAGCTTTAAGGATAGAATCAAAGTGCCCAATATTCATCATAACTCCTGATATGTAATCTGGATCTATGATTGTCTTTGATTGTCTCTCTTGTTAATTGACTTGCAACAGAAACCATTTAATAAATGGGTCTGCTTGTACAGTTGCTCGGCATCATCATTCATTCTTCAGCTTGTTGATAATTGTCCTTTTTTGCAGAAAAATGTAAAGAGTTTGTATAAAGAGAGCTCTTGAAATACAGCAGGGAGAGTGTGTGTGTGTATGTGTGTGAATCGAAGTTACAAGATAATTAATGAGGCTGGAAAAGCTTTTTTTTTTGCCAAACAGGGATAGAAAGTGCAGATACCTGACACTGCAGTTTGTGGGTGTGTGTGTGTGTGTGTGTGTGTGTGTGTATGTGTGTGGACAGGGGTAGTCTCTGGCGCAGGGGGCATCTTTGAGGGGATAAAATATTGAGAGGAAGCGTGTATCTCTGCTCTCTAGCCCATTGGCTTGTCTATGTTAATTTGGGAATTAAGCTGTTCATTCCTTCAAGTGAAACACTTTACAACCCCCAGCACATGCTGGGATGTTCAGAAGGATAATGTAGGGATTGTATTCAGCCAAAAAGAAAAAAAAAACAGAAAAAAAACAACTGTCCTTGAATGCATCTGTCCTGGTGTCTGAGTGGATCCCTCTTCATATGCACTCTGCAGGCATCTGCTCGATGCATCTACTGCACATCTGTCTCTGTTTGAATCCAGCGCCACGTTTATCAAAATGTAATTCAGCTCACCTGCAGTTTAGCAAGGAAATGTTTCACTTCCTGAGGCACACGACGTTCATCACCTTGTCAAGAGGATTCAGGGGTCACCTCGGCCACCAGATGGGCGGGGTCAGCGCTGTCACTCTGTCTCCTATTGGACAGCTGGCCAGCAGTTGCAGTGATGGACAGCACTGGCACAGAGCTGCCTCTCCGTCACAGACTGATGTTTATTCAGGTTTTTGTTTTGTTATTTCTCCACAAGGACACACAAGGCAAAACAGGGATGTTATGGAATCATGATTTGTGTTTGTTCATGCCAACTGTGAGTTTGCGTGTTTGATTCAGATGTGTTTCGATTGTAGGTGTAGCTGTTGCTGGATTTGTATGAGCATTTACTATATGTTCAGAGTAATGTGAATCGATAGCTGGATTTATACTTAAAGTCATATCTGTGGAGTTTTAACACAGTAAATGACATTCCGTGGATTCTGTGGTCAGTTTACAGCCACACTGTGCTGTTCAGTTTGATTCTACAACTCTATCGTGATTTACTGGGCCCACCAGTCAGTGGAGCATTATATTTGGTAAAATGTGTGCAAAAAAATCCATAGCTTCTAATGCAGCCCTTTAAATGTTAGTGTTGTTGTAAAAGCTGAAATGAAAAAGTAGCTCTTTACAAGATTCCTACATTGCAGTCCCACCAAAGCAGGTAAATCTTGAAGCAGACTAAACAGCAGTTTCAGGCAAATGGCCTTGAGGAATAGGATTACTTTGAATTATTCATTCATTCATCATATTCCCACTTGATTTATACCTTAATGGCATCACAGGGGTCTGCTGGAACTACAGGGCACACACACTATCCACTGTCACACACAGAAAAGAAAAAAAAGAAGAATTTTTTTTGTATATTCTTCAGCTTTTACAAACAGAGGCTCATCCTGAAGAAGAGGAGCAGGATCTAGGAGTCTACTTACATCTGTTGCCAAACACCATCCTTAAAGAAGACCCAAAGGTCACCTGTCATCAAAGGGCTCTACATCCAGGCCCAATCTCTCAGGACAGAAGTGGACTTTTAATTAGGCCCCTGAAACATTATGTACGACCTGTACATGCAGATCAATATGAGGATGTCGGCTCATGGCTTGAATTCAGAGCTTGATAGATATTTTTTGTGTTGTTTCTGTGAGGGGACTGTTTGAGTGGAGCCAGTGACAGCTCTGTTATTTTCATCATCCATTAAGAGCCAGCAAAGTCATTAGTGGCAGAAATGAAGCCGACCGCGCCGAGACAAACAAACACGGCGTTGATCTCGGGCCGCAGACAGAATGCCAATCAACAGTCACATGTATCTACCACAAATGCCGTGTCCTGTGTCCATTCACGCTGCATCATTGTTCCCACAGTGGATTCATTTAATTACATTTTGGAGAGAAGACGGCTGGTTCTGCTTTGTCGACGCTATCTCTATCCCTCCACTGTCTTGTCACAACTGTCAATTCAGAAATGTTTTCTCAACTATTCAGGCGGATTCCTTCCTCAACCAGATTGTTTTCCATGTACAGAAGTGAATAGCTGTGAATGGGTGGCACCTGTTATTGGCAAGTGATGGGTTGTTTGACAGTACAGGTGTGGCTTACAGTAATTATCAACTATAAAGGGAATTTCATTGTGTTTTTAGAACTTTGAAACTGGATTCACATCTAGTCTTAATGTTTCAGAAAAGTAAACTAAGCATCCACGCATCCCATTAAAACCTTGGAAACATGGATAGTAAATTTCCAGTCCTGGGAAACACAAAACACAAAAAAAGGAAAATGTCTTGGAAAAACTTGAGTTGTCCTGCTTCAGTCTACCCTGTCAGGAAACATAGACAATTTAGGAGACTTAGTACAGGAGCAGAGATATTATTTCATAGATACTATAGATTACGTCCAAATACTGTCTACTTTTAAATCAGACTCCTGAAGGCGGGAGATGAACAATCAGGAAGCTTAGTATCTGAGTAGATGTACAAAATGCAACTGTAAAAATGAGGAAATGTGTGGTGGGCATGACATTGTGTGACTTTCCTGTCATGCTGAGACTGTCATAGAAAAGTCCTGGAAAATGGTTTTAAGAAAAAAGTGGGAATACTATGTTTGTCCTGTCCTTGGAAAGTAAACTTGACCTCACACACACACACACACACACACACACACACACACACACACACACACACACACACATGTCCAGCTACAGGTGGCGACTGTGCTTATGTAGCCACGGATGCAGAGGTGGAGTTTTGAATGGCTGTGTAATTGCATTTCTGAACTTGGGCCTGCAGCTTAGGCAGCATTCAGGTTCTCCATCAGAAAGTGCACAAACACATACAGATTTATGACCACCGACCCCCCCCCCCCCCCCACCCTCATCTTCCTCCTTATCATCAACAATACAGCACTTAAATTGCTAAAATTATAACGCTCTCGATTCTAAGCCGAGTGTGTATCTCTCACTATGTGTGTATGTGTGTGTGTGTGTGCATGTGTGTGTGTGTGTGTGGCCTGGCAGACAGTGCAGTGTACTGATAAGCAGGGCAGAGCCTATTAGCAGCCTGGCCTGCAGCCTGAATGTCACTGCTGATTTTCCTCTCTCTGGTCAGAGATGTCGTCATTGTTTCTGAAGCAGCTGAGAAGCAACTGATGAATTTATTGCAGGGAAATCTTGAAGAATTCACGTTCGCCTGCTCGCTTTAAAGTGGTGCGTTTACTGCACACTCGTTCTCATCCGGATGTATTTGTTGAACAGTTTAGGAGTTGGAAAGTTACATGAGGTGATTGATACCTTTGCGTCAAATTAAATAACAAATGAAGATAGATTCGATGCACAGTCATGATGCACAGATACAAGTCTATGTTTTTCATAACATAAATAATTTGATTTTAGTTTTAATTAGAGCTGTCCAATTTTCTGATCACTATTTAGGCAGAAAACATTTGGAGTATTGTAAAATGCATGCAGTTTTGCGTTTCATTCATTGAATGACATGATTTAGACCTGTGTATAGAGATGCTCTGACTTGAAACAATAAAAGAAAAAAAATCTATTTACGGAGCGCAAAAACATTTTAATCATGGCAAAAAATAAATAATAAAAACACAAACACAGTTTGGTCTCATTAGCATTAGAATTAATTTGCAGTCTTGCGCAGGTTATTTTCTTGTGTTTTCTTTGAGCCCCCGCTTCGAGGACTGTGTTGATTTTTTTTTTTCTAAATGACCAAAGCGTAATTTCGTCTTTTCTTTCAAATTGCCTGCGCTCTTTCAATTCAGGTGCAATTTATAATGCATATTTATTAGAAAAGTTTCCACGCAATGATTCTATTATCCAGGCCGTTATGCACTAATGTTGACAATGTACTAGTTTGTTAGTTTACATACACAAAACTACTGTGCTAAAGTATTTCACACCATTAATTAAAAAAAAAACACCCTGAGCGCAGTTGCAAAGTGAAGTGAATCATACCTTTGGCCTCTTCCATCCCAGGCTTTGTCAATCCAGTTTGCTTTTTATAAACTCACAAAACACACAGTACATCAGTGCAGACATCCACAGGATCAGTGCACCCAGATACTTCACTTTCAAAAGAAATCAGCCTCCACTTTTGCTTCTTGAAAGCCCCTCTCTTGACACTTGACGTCAGCCACCTGAGTTTTAAAGCGAAATCAATTTCTGTCCAGATGAGCGTTTTAGCACCATTTCAAACTGTCGCTCAGACCCACACACACACACACACACACACACTCCAAAGCTGTGCCACACAGCTGCAGCAGAGGTCATTTCATTTACTGCACTGACAGCTTTTCCCGTTACGTGTGTATGCGACATCTGCTGCATGCCGACAGTCGACTCTTCCTTTGAAATTATTATATAAGTATCTGAGGCCTCTTTTAGAGTCACGCATTGAGTCTACTGCCAGATGTACTTGGAAAGCTTCTCAAAATTTAGTGAACTGTACTTGACTTCCTTGTCTTCTTTGTTATTCGCAGAGCAGTCGATAATAAAATATCCTCCTCCGGCATAAATGTGTTTCCCTAGCGTCTCTTTTCTACGGATGTAGAAGATGTGCAAACCAGAATAGAGGTGATTTAATCTCTGAACTGAGTTCATGATAGCAATCTGAAATTTTGATGCAAAATCCCTGATCTCCACTTTTCTACCCTAACAGGGAGGAAGATGTGCTTCTGTGAACGACATGACCGGTACACAGTGTCAAAATAATCGCTACCATTTATTTGAATTTGAGCTTTCTCCGTCGTCGCAGGTGGCTTTTCTCCTCTCTTGATTGCCTGCAGGATTTTGAGACAGTCCAGTGTTTGTCATCTTTCCTGCCGACTTAGGAGCGGCTCTCACCACTCTTCCTCCACACTCCTCCTCGGTCTGATAGATTGGTGATAATATCAGGCCAGGCCAGAGAGGAGGAACCAGCTTCAAAGAGATTATTGTAAAAGAGGCAGGCTCACAGCAGCCTGCTGGAAATAGACTCATAAAAGCACAGACCTCAGCGATGGTTCAGGAGACAGTCCTGGAAACACACACACACACACACAATGGAGCCAGGCTGCATTGCTCCCCATGGTGCGAGTCCTTTCAGATCTACTCTGCTAACTTTATTTTGTTATCTTTGTGATAAAAGCAAAGAGCTGAAATAAATGATTGATTTTTCACTTGACAGAAAAACAACCCTTGGACAATTTGTTTTATTGTTATCATTCAAGTCAACATAAATGTACTTAAAATTCCATTATATGTGGTGACGTGCAGTCTCTTTGTTCATTTTTTCTGATAAAGCCGGGCATTTATTTTTTGACGTTTTTTCTGAAAATGTAAGGACACATTTTGTTGCTTTGTGTTCAAATCAGTGCTGTAAAATTGACCTGAATTAACAGTTGTCCTGCTCCAAGAGAGCGAGCCTTATTTAAACACAGTCTTCCAGGGCACCGTTATCCAGCCCGGCCACAGTTGCAGAAGTTGAGTGTATTGAATTTGCATCTATCATTGCAGGGTAAAATACCAGAGGTGCTGCTGGTGCCCGCTGAGCCACAGTAGGATAGATATAGTAGAGAAGAGCATTGATTTTTCCCGGTGTCTGCACAGGAAATTCCTCAGTTTGATTTAACTGCAGGAAAAGTTCTGATTGCTTTTCAGACATTCATATCTGTAACACAGTGATTGTGTTGCCATTGACAACAGGATGATGTCGTGGTTAGAGAGCGCCTCGGCTCCAGATGATCACTTTCCCACCCGCTATGATCAATGACCTCCTACCGCTGCACATCCCCATCAACACACGCACGCATACACGCAACACACATACACACACATACAGTTTGTTTGTCGCACACATGCCGTAATGGGGTCACTAAAATATTTCTTTGCCATTTTAATCTTGTGCATTACACATTTTACTGCCATTCTCATTACCCACCGCAGAGAGAATAATGGCTACGGAGAGTGAAAGAGACAAAGGACTGATGAAGGTTGTGCTGTGGACAGAGAGGAGAAAGTCTCAAGACTGTGAATGGAAATGAGCTTCTGTTTATCTTAGGAATTAGAGGGACTGACTTCATACTGCCTTTTGCTCTTTGTTCAGGCGTTTTTTAAGGTGGATTTTTAAGCTGCTTTATCTAGTGTCTCTGCTGCATAGCAGTAAGTGTCACATCCATACACACACACAGACACACACATGAGGAACATAACGACAAACAGCTAATGAATTTGTATGCACTGGCAGGCAAAGTTAGAGCAAAAGCCAGAGTCTACTACTTATGACGGCATTAAGTTCTGACTTATTTAGAAGTCAGTTGTGTAGAAAAGTTGACAACAACTGGATGTGATTTTATTACCACGAGTAAGAAATTCCGTCACGGCAAAGCTGCATTTAGAATCGAGTGAAGATGAGAGAGCAACATTTTTTTCTTTCAGTGAATCAACAAAGCCAAAGACTTTAAGCTTGTAATGTGAAATGAGCTATGGAGCTCCTCATTTGTCCTGCAGCGCTGCTCCACCGACTGCACTGGTTGAGAAACCAACCCGCTCAGGCTCGCCCTCCTCCGCATGTTAAAGAGGTGCTTTCAAGCACTTCCTGAGCCTGTTGGAGGAAGTTCTCCTTCTTGTGTTCTTCTGTGTGTGTTTAGACAAGAGCCTTTAGTGCCATAGGTGGCTGCTGATTGGTCAAACACATACTGTAGCGACCACAGGAATTTAAAAAAAAACACTCACATTAGAAATCACTTCAGGGTTGCGAAAGTAAGATGATTTTAAAAAAAAAATCAAAGACCACATCAACAAAAGCCACACAAAGAACTAGGACTAGCATGTGATAACACGTTCACATCCCAGACCACAGACTTTCTTCAGGTGCTTTAGACATGGTCTCCTGTATGCTTTTTTGTTCGGTCGGTCCAGATTTGTAATAGGCAGCAACGGAGTGAGTGCAGCAATTTCCGTGTGAATTGTGGTACTGCAATTCACATTACATTGAGAGGCGATTGCACAACACAGTCCAACTGTGCTGTACCTCTGTCCCTCAGAAGTCACCCGCAGTCATCTCTGTCTTATGAACAAACAGCTCTGACAAAACATGCATGATGTCACTTCAGGGGTCCAATTGTTGGTGTGAGTGCATACTAGGAAAAGCTTGGTTGTAGTTCCTAGAAACCAGCTCCTCTACATGGTGCCAATTTAAGAAGCTTGAATAAATACCAAACCAACACTCTCAAGGGCTGAGGGTATTTCTCTATTACCCAGCACAGTGTCAACCCCTCCTCCATACGACCCAAGACCTGCCCCCTTGAATCTAACCATTTAGAGTGAAGAAAGTCAAGCTGTGACCATGACAGCCCTGTGCTCTCCGTGTGCGTCATCCAGGTGTAGCTCCTGCCTCTGAGCTTCAAAACAGCTCAGTTCTCCTGAAAAGCAGCACGTAGCTGCCGACAGACTTTGACAGGTTCACCGATTCAATGTCATAGTCTCGAAGAAAGGCATTTTACCGTCCGTGGACCGCTTGAGAAGTTTTGACCTCTGTGTGGGGCGTTTTTAAAAAACCTGACAGCTCGCAATTGGTTTATAATGCAAGGAAACACAGTGCGTTATTCTGCTCGGATCGCCTCACCTCAGGTTTCCTGTGTTTTAGGTGAACTGAGGGTTGGGCAGATTTAAAGGATTTTTTTCTTTCCTCTTAGCTTTTTCCGTCAGGGATAAAATGAACATGCTGCAGAGTCATGGAGTCTCCATGTGAATCTGTGTGAAAGAAAAAATATATATATTATTCATTTTGGGTTAAGGAAGGGTGGTCCAAAAATTATCTGCTGCTATTTGTGTTTGAGTGCTACTGCTATAAGGATCTGATGCTCATATATTTGTACTACTATGCTTTTTCTTTTGTTTGTTTAAGTCACAATTCATGTTTAAAGGAAAAGATGGTCATTGTATGGAGCATAAGGGGAGGCTGTGTTGTCCACTGATGCTGCTTTCAACCTTTCCAGCAAATTTTGAGAGCAAAGCAGTTTTACCACGTTAGTCTATTGTGCTCATTTTCTCTGTGTGTATTGTCGAAAGCAACAGGACAAATCAATCAACCCAGCACTCTGTGACACCCTCATATAAAACAGATACCAGGCAAATTATAACAATTCAGCTGCACACGCCTTAATAAAACAGTGTTATCAGGCACACTTTTCAAATAGGCACGAGGTGTATCAATCCAAGGCTGCAGTGTGGGTGGCAAATGAGTAGTTTTCCAAACAATGTTTCCTGTGCTGCTTCATTTCTGGGTGCAGGCGGCCTGAACCCATCTTTACGACATCATAAAACACTCATTGCTGAGCACTTGTTTCAGCGACATCATTGACATTTTACCACATATGGAATTTTACATATGACCACAGCAAGGGTCACAGTACGGATTTAATTTTTCTCTACTAGTTGTTTACATTTTAAGTAAGTTTACATTTCAAGGGTCAAGGAAGAGATGCAGATGCATTCATTTTTTTCATTTTGTGTTGTTCAGTTTGCTGGTGTACTACTGTGTTAATGTTACACTCTGATGTTCCAAAAGGCATCACGGGCACGAAACGTTTCAGTTTCAAAGCTTCTCTGCCCAATCCATTCGCAGTCAGGGGACCATAGATTGAAAAGGAAGGATTTATAGAATTAATTCTGCATTTGTTGTTGAACACATATTGCAGTAACTTGCAGCGAGTTATTGATCAATATGAGTACTGTAGGCTGTCGAAAAATGAAATAATTCATTTAATAGTTCCTAAAGGGAAGAGAATATTGGCTGGTTTGGATTTGGGCTGAGTTCAGCTTTTACTGGAAATACAATTTCTTTGACCTCCAGAACAGCCCACATAGAAAAACCTTGTTCCTTGTTGAAAAAAGTTTCTCACCCCCTCCATTGCTCTCCCCCACTCTCCCTCTCTCTCCCTCTCTCTCTCTCTCTCTCTCTCTCCAATAACCAGTGAAACTGCTTGGTAAGGAGTTTAACAGGACTCTTGGCCATGGCCTGGAGTTAATTCTGTCAGCTTCTTTTGATTCTGTTAAAAAAAAACTGACAGGCACATCAGCACTATACAAAAGTTTCAAAATATTCTTTTTCTCTGTCTCTCTCCCCCTCTCTCTCTTTCTCTCTCTGAGCCACTTGTTTATTCACTCCCACATATACAACAGGCACACACACACAGAAAAGCACACTCCGTTGAAACAGGTAAACAGGTGGGCTATTAGCAACATATAATCACTTCCTATAATCAGTGTTCCCATCAAGGATCTATATCCTGATAAGGGTGACGGCGCAGCGTCATCTGTCAGTGAAGAGGATCAGGAACGTTCAGAGCAATCTGCTGGGCTCTTTCGGGACCAGATACGAGCAGATTTTTAAGAGCTAAGCAAGTATCGCAGCCTCACAAGCGATGTGGGAGAACTGCGAGACTTCATTCATCACCTTGTAGCTGCAAACTCAGGCAGAGCTCATCTCGTCTGGTGCACTTTTGAATTTCAAGCCACGTGTATTTTAGTGCCCACGTGAGCATTCCTACTTAGGAACAAACGGTCGCAGCAGAATTTCCTTTAGATAATCTCTCTTTTCTATCATTCGTGAGATTTCGGCGTCCGGACGCCTGTCCCCTGGGTGAGAAACAGCCTTGACTTTGAGTGCCGTGTCCTTGGAGAAGATGAAATGCATTGTGGCTGTCACAGGTTTTGTCACCGTCACTTATTTTTCTTGCAAACGTCAGAAAGAAGGATTCGCTTCTTCTCACGTTCTGCTGCGATCAGTGTAACCAAGTGTTTACACTCATAGATGAGGAACTTTCCCTCATCAAGAGGTACAAATACTGACTGTAGAAGAAGAGTTTTTATGAGTCTGACCGGGATGGAGAATGTGCCACACGACTAGTGTTGAGGAACTGTGGACTTTGAAAACAAATCTCCTTCTTCATCACAGTCTTTTCTGTCTGTTCTGCGGGTGGTGCAGAGCTGATCTGATTCTTTTTCATTTCCTCCAGTGTACAATTACTCCTCCTGCCTGACAATCCTGTTTCTTGTCTGTCGGTCTGTAATTTCTTCTCCCTGTCACTCTGTATGTCCCACCGATGCTTCATTTTCCAAGGTAACCGATCTTTCCCTCCGACTCGGACGGTGTTTCTCTCTCCATCTAATTTCCATAGCTCTGCCTGATATATCTGACTCTGGACCAGCACCTGTTTTCCCAGTGCAGAAAGAGTGAGTGATGGAGGGAGAGGATGAGGAGGAGAAAAAGTGTGGTACATCATGATGTGAAAAGAGTGACGGAAAGACCAGGGGAAGTCTGCACAGCCATGAATAAAACACTTGACTGTTTTCCCTCACAAATGATGCAGCATTAAATTGGTGCAAGTCTACACTGTGACCTGCCGTTTGTTAGCTGTACATGCACAGGAATAAGCGAGGAGATTTTATGACGCTGCACACCTTTGCTCCATTGTGCAAGGAAATGTTTATTGTCCATAAAAAGGGCACATACACTTTATATAAAGCCACACATTAGCTTGTTCTTTATTACCTTGCCTTTTCGCATTACTTCTTAATTCTGTGTTTTTAGTGCTTAAGGGTTTATGGTCACCAGAGAAGGGAAACAACTTCCTCAGTGTCAGTAATTAAAATTATACAATTATGTCTGACATTAATGCAAATGTATGGGTGTCATCACTTGCCCAGAAGTTTTTACTGTGTTAAACTTTGAATCAAAAGAGACTAAGCGGCATGGCCTTGTGATGCTAATAATGATAATGATAAGATCAAGAACAAGTAAACACACACACGTACACAGAATAAACAAACTTGTAAACTGTGTACCTGTGGAACAGGATTTGTAGATTTTATCAGCAGTTGTTTTTTTTTCTTCTCCGCCACAGTGATCTATCCCTCTCTTCATCTGGCAAACTCAGTCCAACTACAGCTTTAATATTTGAACACAGCAGCATGATTAGCATCACTTGTCACAGACCTAATTTGTACTGTGTAGTTGCACAGTAAGTAACCTACTTAGTTGGAGTCATAGTTGACTGTAATGACTCCCCAGCGGTCTCCTTAAGCTAAGGCAAGACAGAGACGGTGTTTGTGTGTGTGTGTGTGTTATCATAAATATCTAGCTCAGCGGCAATGCAGGCCCCCTATCATTAAACTTTCAACACAGCAGCACCCAGATTTTCTCCTCTGCTATCGTCTTCCCCCTTATTCTGTTTGCCACAAGCACAGCGACAAAGATACAACACATGCAATCTAAAGAGAAAAAACTGCTATAATGACTTAAGTGCCTTGATTCACCTTTTGAGAGGTGATATTGTATCAGGACATATGTATATTAATGCATTTGCGGAAAATCCACAATGCAAGAGACAAGTGTGACGTCACCTCTGGCAGGGAACGTTTCAGGCCTCCTCTGTATCGATAGCATCACAGTGTAACATTGCACTAAACGGAATTAAATCTGAATTAATCACACTTTATACAAGCAACATATTTGAGAAGTCACAAGGTGTTAAAACATTGACGTGAACTTCCTCACTTTGCCTCTGATAGTGATGTAAGAGTTTCCGAGGTTATCCATTCCTGTCATATCCTGTTGGGAAGATCATTTTTTAATCTGGCATCTGTGCAGCCCAGACACTGTGAAATCCTGTCATCTATCCGACCAGATCCACACAGTCACATCTCCAAATCAAATCTGCCTATAAACAGTGCCATGAAGGCAGCAAATGAGCTTCCACCAAATGGCTCACATCAGTCTATAATCTAATGGATACAGAGAGCTGAAATATTCCCCACAGTATCCCAGGACACCCTGTCCAGCTGATGCAACAGCTGTTGCCAGAGTGCCACGGATGTGTGCTACCTGCAGAAACACGGGGAGGATGTCAGTTTGCGCCATCTGGCTTCCACAAGTTAGTGCCACGAATCAATGATTGAAGCCTTTTCTCTGTGCAAATACTGGGCCCCAATAAAAATTCAGGAAAATCAGAACAGGCTTAGCACCGGCTTTGCTTTCCAGTGATTTTTAGCTTGTGAAAGTTGGTCAGTTTGCAGCATGGTGGGTGGAGGTTAACACTCCGATCTCATGGCGAGGGTTCAATCCCATCGGTTGGCCCTTTCCTGTGTGCGGTTTGCATGTTCTGTGTGGATTTTCTCCGGGTACTCCAGTTTCACCCACAGTCTGTAAACATGCATGTGCAGCTCGACTGGAGACAGAACAAATTGCCCCTAGGTGAGAGTGAATGGATGGGTAGAAGTTGGCAAATTGCTTGATTCAATGACTTGAGAATGTGCTGCAATCAAATTCATTTTAATGGAGGCAGTGTGACTGAATGATGATATCCTGTTTGACTTTTTTTTTTTGTATTGCCACTCTCAGCAGATGACAGCCGGATAGTAATGTGTCATAAAACGAAAAGTTCATTAACGTCATTCATAGCGAGTACATTTGATAGTTCATTCTGTGTGCGTTAATTTCCACCACCGTTACAGCGATGACTATAAGACTGCGATTGTCTTTAATTGAAAGTATTTAACTTGTGCTTGCATCTTGTGGTTCCTGCCTCTCCTAGCACTGTAGTGTTACACACTAGCAATGGCGTCATTCATTTTGATGGCGTTCTAAATCTGCCTCTCACCTCCCCATCCAGGCTTTAGAGATGGAGAGGCATGAAATATGTGGACATTACCTTGTTATTTATTGGCTGTGAGAGAGGAAACAGACAGGGGCAGTAAAAAGAGGATATGATCACAAAAGACAGTTTTATATTCTTGTAATCACTTTAATGAGTTTGAGTGACATCGGGGCGAAGTCAGGGAGGTCTAAGTTAATGCTTTTGAAATGAGATTATTTAAATATTAATAGGGTTTCTGGCGAAAGAAAGGTCATTCCTCGGACTAAAGCTGAATAATAACAGCCACTATGATTATATCTGGAGTAGTTAAGAAAGCTGGGCGGGCATCGCGTGCTATAGTATTCTCCCAGAAAAGAAGAAGTCTTTAAGACAAATTCCCTTGTCCAGAGTGGCACCTTTCAACCTGTGAAAACAGTCCTGCAGCTTTTAAAAGAAAAAAAACCTTTTTGGCCATTTTCTGACACCGTATGACTGAAAGGCTGTGCTGTAACCAAAGGGTTTGAAAGATGACACGTGCTGTCACGAGGGACAGCCAGACTGTTCAGCTCATCTGTATGGACTGTCTCCTCAGACGAGATTGCATTGGCCATGTAAAACTAGTTTTACTCGTGCTTTCTAAAGCCATTCTCTGGCAAAATGCACCAACATTTACTCTTAATATCTTAAAGAGCATCTTCACTGCCATACTCTATAAAGCTATTGTCCAGCAGTAAGGACAGAGGGGAGTTGAAAGAACAGGGAGGGACAGGAATCAGCCTATGTCTCCTCCCTACTGGAATTTATCTCTTTCATACTGTGTCTCCTCTCTCTCTCGCCCTCTATAATTTGCCCTCGATGTGTTTGGAATTACGTGTCACATCAAATAAGGCTATCTGGCTTCTGCAGCCATAGTGTGCATGTGTGTGTGTGTGTGTGTGTGTGTGTGTGTGTGTCCAGCAGCACAGTGGTACCACTGCCACCCTCAGAACTAGATTCCCATTAAATGAATCTCTGGGCAGACGTTAGTGTTCAGAATGAGCAGTGGGGGATAGAAATATATTCGATAGACACCTGATATATCATTATTGCTGACCTTTCTTTCATGTGCGTGGCCTTCATCCCTCTTTATTCTGAGAGCATCCAAAGGTTGCAAAGGTAAATAAAACCACTTTGTTTATATTTGGCGGGGTGTTATGTGGGAATAATGCAGCCGTTTCCTGGTTCCGGAGGCGGGTGACATGGTGGAGTTCCTCCCACAGAGCTGCAGAGACATCGGCACTTAAAATGCACAGCACACAAGTGAGGGTCGCTGGTCAGCCATATTTGATTCATTAGGTTTTATCTATTATGGCCGCATCCAATTATACTTGCTCTCTGGGCGGCTGTTTTTTTTCAACATCGCATTGTATTTGTTGTTAGTTTTAAAGAACATCTAAAAGTCCTCTATATAGATGGAATAAGTGGACACAGGCTGCTATAACATCACAAATGTGAACAATCTACTACATTACATTTATACATGTTTGACAAAGTTCCTGTCCTGCAGCATCTGATGAAGTCCCACATCTCTGCAGTCATAATGACCAGTGAAAATAATTCCCCAGTTAGATACATATATGCAAATACTCTGGCTCTACACCCTGTTTCCCCCCATGCTGCCTCTCTGATGTCCATCCTCTGTTTCACTACTCTCCTGTGATTTCCAAAACTCTGTGGAATCAGGCTTTGTTTTGGTGGCGCGTTGAATTGCTGCTGAATTATTTAAGGACTATGAATAATGTAAAATAATGTGATGGCATAGAAAATCATCTTTTTGATAACCTGAGCGTTATTTGTATATTTCTAAATTACATTCCTTTTGCGGTGTCTGATTTAGATTCAGAGCGGACTCCAGTGAGAGCTAATGAGGATTTTCACTGTGCAACACTTTCAGCAAACTGGCTGCTCATCTGTTAACTTACTGGAGCTGGCATGCCTCATTTATATCAGAAAAAAATAGAAGGTCTTGAACATTTCCATAGTGGCTGAGGTTGTTTATACAGGATCACAAATGCTGATGTTTATAAATGACCACAGTGACTCTGGCAAAATACCTTGAGATGGTCAGATTACAAATGTAAGTAAAATCAGCGATACCATGGCTCTATCTTTCTCATTCTCTCTTTCTTTCATACACTCACACATACACAAAGGAGCTCTAAGGTCCCCTAACTTAAAGCTCAGCATCCTCTTGGTTTGGTTGAAATTTAATTGACTTTATCTCCCACAAGCAGTCTGTTTGCTCAATACACAATGCCTTATTACTTCCTGTCTCCCTTTTATTCTTCCCTATTGTTTTTGAGTGTCTGTCTGCAGGCTCCACATCACTAGTTATACTGCGTGTGGCACAGAGTGAGATGTAGGTCAGAGCTTGTCTTGAACCTTATGCACCGCTATGTCCCAGAAATGTACATGAGGAGCGATGATAATAATCACACAGGTTCAGCCACTGTCACACTTGTAATTTAATTTAGATATTATTTCTTGTAGATTTATTGAAAAAATAAAACGTGCAGTGCTGATGTTCCTGATATCGAGAGTGAAGATGGTACAAGAATTTGCAGTAAAGTTTTAACAAAAGCTCACCCAAAGTCGTTGCAGATGCCACATCATTTCATGTGCAGTTGGATTCTTACACACTGTGATAATTGTGGTCGTCTTGCCATCTGCCAGATTAACAGTTTATGACAGCACTGTAACTGACGCCTGCCAAACCAGCCAAACACAACCGGCTGCAGCTGACAGCAGCATCTGAGTGAGAGCGCGTACCAGTGCAGATGGGTCCACGTCGTATCTCAAACAGCCTGCATCGCGTCTCGTGCCCTCTGTGTCTGACACTCTGGGAGTGACACTGGGCTGGAAATTCACCACGAGCACATGACAAATTAATTCCAGGACTGTCCAAGTCTGTGCAAATTTCTGTACACTGTGTGTGTCTCTGTGCCAGTTTGACTCTCCTGTGCCCCTCTGGACAGCCTGAGATAATAGGGCGCTGGTAGCCATTTGTAATCATCCCTCTGATGGCCTTCACCAAATAATGCATTATAATCATAACCTCACAAATCTGTTGGGCAGGGAGATAGTCGAGACCCAGAGAATGGGATTTGCCTGGCTGACAACTCAACTCTTATCTTCTCCTCCTTCCCTTTCGTCTCTACGGGCAACTCTCGCGCAATTACAATCAGGACACAGCAAATAATGCAGATAACGAATATGAATAAGTAAATTAGTGTTTGATTTTGAAAGAGAGCGGCACAAGGACGTTGTGAGACGGGCCATTGAACGGGACCCCACAGTAGGTACAGAACAAGTGACTTAATCCGTGTATTTGCTTTCCGCTCTTTGCAGGAAAAGTGTGAGCTTGTTTGAGCGTGGGTCTGTTTTCCTCGTCCACATAAATGGGATATTAAGTAAATGTCAAGACTCGGCTGACATTTTAATGACTACAAGGCGACGGCTCCAACCTGAGATTGCTACAGTCAGTTACACCTAGGGTGGGAGGTGGGGGGGGCACAAAGCAAGGGCAATCACTTCTGCGTTTGTGAGTTCGTGTGTCAGCGCATGCAGATATATTCAGTCCACTAGGACTGAGCAAGTCACAGAGGCAGTTGACACCAACGTGGAAACAATGAGAATGATCAAACACTCGTCAGTTTAATCACAGTCTGACCGTGTACTGACCTACAGTCACTCTTAAAGATTATTCCCTTCTCTCTCTCTCTCTCCACAGGCATCCTGAGCTGAATGCTGAATCAAGTGTGCTGACCAACAGGCCATCGCCATGGCAACACAACAAAATGACCCACTGCTATAATGAGGTGCCACGCGTTGCAGCATCCACATGCAGATACAAACTGCAACATCCCAGAGACTCTGCTTGAACAATTGCATAATTGAGGCTACAAATTGCTTACGTCAACCACAAAAAGAAACAGATCCATTTGTTATTTTGCCTGCTTCATATCTAGCCACTGTTCTTAGGCTCTGCCAGAACCCATCCTTGGAAAATACCCAGAACATGTCATAAGTCACACCAGCCACCAAATAAAATTTCCAAATGTGCATTAAATCAAGCAAGTGTGCATTTTGTTGCATTTCGTTGCCAGAATTCCACTTTCTATTGGTCTAATTTGTTCCACTGTCTTTCAGCAGTTGCATGGCCTGTACTTGATGTTTGGAAACACAACACAAAAGTAAAAGTTATTTGCCCTTGACCACGGTCCATTTCATTAACATCTAACCTCTTGTAATCTTTGCTGTTTTAAACATTGCTTAATAATATAATAATATCATAACATAGTTCAAGCAATGGAGCCAATGGCCAATGGCTATGTAACTTTAAACAATTTGTGATGAGAAAACATTTGCTTAATTTAGTGTAAAAGTAAAATTTAATTTGGATAGGAAACATATAGTGCTTCCTTTTACTTTTACTCATATCTTAGGATGACTTGTCATACAATTTATTTGCAAGCACCTGTTCATGCACAGAGCTATAGTAAAAACAAATTGCATAAATGAAAGTCTGATGACAAACATCGATCCACCGTCTGCTAAATAAAATACGAAGGATGTAAGGTTATCTCTGAAGACATTTTCACTTTTACCACTGACTGCAACTGAACAATGATAAATGTAAATTCAATGTCAATTATAACTAAACTGGCCACAGCTGTTATAATTGTTTTTTGGGTCAAACAGTTTGTCTCTCAGTTTTGTCTCTGATGCACATATTTAAAAGATAATATACTTTGTATATAAGAGGGCCTCTGAACAATGTTTTAATGGTGCAATTCAGTCGAAAGGAACAGATTAGGATCAGATCCATAAATATCCAGCCAAAAACCTCATAAACACTGAAATTGTGTTTGGGCTTGAATTCAAACGAGGAAAAGAGAGACTGGGCAGATGGTTACCGCACTTGTTTGGTCTAATGAAGATTCAAAGCAGAGTGCGTGAGGCTGATGAAACAAAGGACTGGTGAGATAATAATGAGCAAACCGCTTTGTTCAAGTATGTGTGAAATACATGCAAATAATTAGAGGCAAAATCCCACAGGTTTTCACTGTGTTGATTCACTATAATCCGTCCACAAAAACTAATTTGAGATTCATAGATGAGGCTCAACACACAACTGCCAGTTTGGGAGAGAAAATAAGGCAGAAATGCATCAAGGAGTGTGGACAAGAGGCTGGGGACATCAAAATAATGCAAATCAAAAGATGGCAATAAAGTAGTGATGTAACGCAGCAGAGCTTAAGAGGGCAGACCATTGTTTTTCACTTCTGAAAGATATTTTTGTTTTTTCCCAGAATTCATTTTGTTTCATTGTTTGTTTTGTGAATGCTGACTAAAATAATTCTGAACAATGCTGAGACAGAAAATGAGTCAGATGTGCACACGAGAGAAAGAACTTGATTTAGCAAAACAAGCTGTGACAGAAAGTCTCTGTTCAAACAGAAGCCCTGGGGATTAAACATTAGGCCTGGATTTACAAGATTATGATGAAGTGATATGTTTAAGAGCCACAGAAATAGCGAAACCCCGGTGTGTAAATAGTAGAAATACTCTGCTGATGAGCTGGAGCATATGTTAAGGATAATAACGGCACAGTTATTGGGTGTTTTTCAGGCGAGTGGGAAATTGCATTATAAAGAAAATAATCACCCAGAGCTGTGTGTTTGAGAGCCAGAAAAGTCCAACAGACTCTTCCCTCGCAGTTATGTTTTGGTCTGTCTCAACCCCTGAGAGAAAACCTGACTCTCAACATTAGTGCCACATATGTGCCGAATGTCAAAACACAGATGCAGCCCTTCTCATTTCTCTGTGTTTTCGCTCCTCCTCAAGCCTCTCGGACTCACTTAAGAGAAGAACAAGAACTTGAGAGAAAATTTCAGTTTCAATAGCTGTGACAATAGTTTCCTCATTGCCTTGGCACAGGTGTCTTGGCTCATGGTTGATGGTTTGGATCATTTTACCTCTTATTTATTTCTTTGCATACTGCCTAGTGTGCCTCATCATGCCCCCGTAAGAATACACCTGGATGTTCAGCAGTTACATCCCTCACATGGTGTGACTGTGTCCGACCAGGCATAATGATTCAGTTCGGCTCACTGAGATGGCATTTGATCTGAAATAAAGAAGGAAATCAGTGATGAAGCACTGGGTTAGGCTGTGGCCACTCTCATCTGCAATCAGCTTTGCTCATCGGGTCCAGCAGTTCAGCAGGAATTTAGAAACCGACTGCAGCGATTTGCTCACCTGATTATCTCCCCTCCCCAGACCACTGATCTGTCCCACTGAGATGAGACAAATCACAGAGAATTAGCCTCCAATTACACTCTGCGAGTAGGCTAGCTTCCCTTCATCTGTCATCATCAATTAGCTCCACAAGCAAATGTTTGAAGTTAAATACTGATTAGAGGGTCGCATTATGAAAATGACACCACACCAGCCTCCCCTCTCACCCACCTACACAGGAACCCTCTATCTAATGTAGCTTCTAGTCGTGCTTTGTGTTTCTCCAAGGGCACAGTTTGACGTAATTACACTGCAATTGGTGTATGATCAAAGTGAGTGTGGCAGTATCTGAATATTTCTAATAAAGTTGTCTGTTTTAGGCTGCAGATGGTGGTTTGGCACACAGATGTGCGCCGCAGAGGGATGTTGTGTGGGATCTGTGGAAATTAAAGGTGGCTGACTTTTGAAGTGTCAACACACACCTAAATCAATCTGCCCATTATCTCACCTGTATACTTACCTTACTGTATACTCTTTGCTGATACTTTTCTGCAGTGCACAGGCAGGGAATACACTCTGCATCCATTGCCTGTCCATCACAGGCCAGGCACATACATACTTTCCGATCAGTCTAAACATGTTTTTTACATTTAAAAATAATATTTTAATCTCAGCTTCCTTGTCCTGGCTTGCATGTTTTTGGTTTCCAGGGTATGGGGGAGTCACAGTGTTCACCACAAAACACACACTCCTTAACTTAGATATTTACAGCATAGATAGGAATATTTCACTGAAAAAAGACTGAAGTTCCTGTTTTTCCAGTTAAAAAATTTCATCATAGTGAGACACATGTACACACACACACACACACACACACACCAGAATAGTAGCAGAACATTTCACATTTTCACATGGAACCTCTCGAGGCTGTGTCAGCAGGGAACAACATGTTATTGGCCCCTTTTCCACTGGTTCAATTACACACTGTAGTTGCGCCATGCTGAGTTGTGATCACAGGGGTTGATGCACAAGATAAGTGAGGCGACCTGGCCCTGCTTACGAATGGGGCCATACTGTGCCAGCATGTGCGCCACTCTTGTTCAGCATGTGCAGAGTCATATCAGTGACTGGACAGGAACGGAGATTTTAAAAGCCTCTGGGATGTGGATTTTACTCTCTTTCCATCCTCTCTGTTTACTACTTCACTCCACTTCACCATACCATAGGAGTGGCACTCGGCATGCTAAGCTGCTTCTAATGCAATCAGGATATTTTTCTGGTATTTGCAGGGTCACAAAAGCTTTCAGCTGAGTCAACAGCACAGGGCTTTTATGTATGAGGGGTCTACCTGAAAAAGCTTTTCACAGACAGGAGCAACCGACTGTTTGTTTGATTAAAACACATCTGGCACTACTGACAGTTTTTTTCTCCTTCGAGTTCTTTTTGTGAGTGGATGCACTTTAAATGTGGCAAGGGACAAGTGGGAAGGGATAAAGCAACCACGGTGAGCTGGTTACGTAAAGATTGGGAGATTTCAGGTGTTAATGTGCAGTTTCATCAAGGGAAGAAAGGTAAAAAACCTTGCTGTCTCCTTGTGTGAAACAACTCCATGCACCCGGAGAGGCTGAGGGGAGACAACAATGGATGCACATTAATGTCCTAATGTCCCATTAGAACACTATTATGGATCTAGAAACATAAAGGAAAAGCTTTTGTGGTCAAATCAGGGAGCACAAAGGGTGTACATGTTGTACATGCGATATCATAAAAAAGTCTGCAATTCAAAATATAAATTATGTAAAATTATGGATGTTTCAAAACCTGTTACAGCCCCTGCAGCTATAACAAATCTGAAGTTCCAGTGATTGGCCGACCTCTCAAACCTTCTCTCCTGACTCAACGGCTTCAACATCCCTCTCTCCACCCTAATCTGCAACCTTGAGGTTCATTTTGATCTTGGCATCCCCCTCCTACTCCTTGACGACCCCATCACAAAAACTGCCTTTTCACACCTTTGAAAACATTGCTACCCTGGCCAAAGCAGCTGCCAAAACTCTTACCCATGACCCATCTCCTCCAGATTCAACTCTACCAATAGTATTCTCTTTAGCTTACAAAAAAAATCAACAAACTTCAATATGTCCAGAACTCAGCTGCCCGCCTCCTCACTTCCACCCACCAGCACCATCACATCACGCCAGTTCATCACAACCTCTGCAGGCTCTCAGTCAAGCAAACTTTAAAAGTCTTTTCATGTTCAGATCCCTCAATGGTCTTGCCCCTCCTTGCGTCTCAGACCTCCTCACCCAGACAATCCCACACACCGTCTCAGGTCTTCAAATGCCAACACCCTCAGAACCATGAGGACCAAGCTCTACAATAGACACGTAGTGGTAGCTCTGGTTTGCTGCTTCAGCCTCCACATCTTCTAAACTCTTAACCATTAAAACGCCTCAAATTTGTTGACTTTCTTCATTTTCAGTCATCCATCTTTCATGTCCAGTGTGTTTAGACAGTTTCTGTGTATTTTCTTTTTGAGGCATCTTTTTGGACGATCATAAGCAGTATATAAGTTCAGTGTATTGTTGCATTGAACCAGTTTCTGTGTGTTTTCTATGTGAGGCATCTTTGTGGACAATCATAAGCAGTATATAAGTTCAGTGTATTGTTGCATTGAACCAGCAATCACGAGAGGTAACCAACCTATACTATGAAGAAAAAAGCATACAATAGAAACAGTTGAATGGTGGCATTGAGGATAGAAATAGAGGGTTGTGATAAACACGTGTTTTATGTACCTGCAGCCAGCTCAGAGGTCAGCATCGAGGCCTTGCAGATACCTGGAGGGATTGGAGCCTGCAGCCAGAATGCCGCCTCTGTCCCACTGTCAAGCCTGTAATTAACACAGGGCTGAGTTGATGCATAGCTGTGTTAAACATGAGCTGCACAAGAGGCATTACATCAATGCCGGAGAATCAATCTCTTAACCCATTGGCTTTGTGTTTTCTGCCGCTGATTAGCATTATGTTAATCAAGCAGGCGCAGCAGATTATTGCAGCTTGGCAGCGGGGAGACGGCACACAGGCACAGCGAGGCACTCACTGCTGGTAGGCAGAGTCACGCAACCCACAAAATTGTTTAAGCCGAGGTGATAAGCCACCCACATCCTGACATATCTTGTCTTCTAATCACATTAGTAGATGAAAGCACAAACAAGTGCTGCTCCAGCAAATATTTAACTGTTGTGTAAAAAGAAAAAAAAACATGCCCTTCTGCTCAAAGATTGTGGCTATTTATGTCTTAAAAGAGTATAAACATTCAAGACGTTACCAGTTTTGGCTTGCCTCAAATATAAAGTACTATGGGAAGTCATATGTGTCAATCTGAAGCTATTCCTCATACAAATAAATCCATTGGATTTTTAGAGAAATCTGGGACTTGGATAAAAAAGGTCTTCTTATTCTTATTCTTAAAATCTAACCATGAATGAAATGACTCAAGCTAGAAATGACCAACAGATCACTCATTTGTATTCTGTTGATGATTTTTCCAATGTCACTGAGCTAAAAGCAACACTTCAACCTTGTCTGTCAGCCGAGAGTCGGATGTTTCTGTCTGAAGTCTATACGTCCTCTCTGTGGGATTTGGAGCATGGCTGATATCAAAGGTGACTGTGTGATCTGTGTGGAGAGCTATAACCCTCCTGCACACATCCATGCATGAAGAGACATAAACACACACACACACAGCGTTAACCCTGCCTTAGGCATCTGTCTTCAGCTCTCTCACAACACGCAGCATCACAACTTTAGCAAGTCCTTTTACCAATCTTTTAAATGGCCAAAGCAATCCATCAACGCAACCTTGACAGGCCTCCCGCTTTATTGATTAGCTGCTGATTGGCTTTGCATAAACACTCCCGATTAGTTCATACCTAGAAAGCCTTGTGTCCTTTTGACCTTGTGTATAGTCTACATGCCTGTATTTATGCCTTCATGTCTTTATAGATGCCGGCTTTCTTTTATACATGTGTGTGTGTTTGTGTGTAATATAGTGTCAAACTAATGTGTACTTAATTGTTGTTTTGATAAGGTGTTTAGCCTTGAGGATGCATTTAGCTGCAGTAGTTTAAAGTGTAAATTTGGCCATTATGTGTTAATGTGATTAATGCATTCGCTATTGCAAGGATAGATTTTGTAATTAGCGTTTAAGTAAAGTGATTAGTCTTTGACTACTCAAGAAAAATGAACCATTCACTTTGTCTAGTTTTGAAATGGGATAAATACATCATTTTCTTCATTTTAGAAGCCTGTATAGGTAGTTTTTGGCAAAACTACAATTTGAGGCTTGACTGGTAATCCATCTTTAGCTGATCCACTCTGTATCTTATAGGCTCTAAGTGCTATGGGCCATGGGACCATGGACAAATGTTTATTATTTCACAGCTGCTCTCAACTACTGACAGGACAGTTTACTTAGTAAGGAATTGTTTTAAATTTGATCCAATTTAGTCTGTACAAAGAAACTAGCAACTAAGAAAAACATACTATCAGATGTGTTGAGATCATTGAGATCAGGCTTGAGATCTGACAACGATCTCAAGCCTGATTCATGTCAGACTTGAGATCAACAGTCTCCATGTATGGAGGCTGTGGTCAAAATGTCAAAATGATCAATGTAAGAGATGTTTCCATCCCATCTGATCCTATGTGATCACCCCACAACAAAGATACCTCATCTTGACGCCTTGTAGATTCTGCTTGAAGGCAAGCATTTCTTCATTTGAAAATGACAACAAAACCAAATAGTAGCTGACAAGATAACCCAAAACCTCCCACGATGCCTCTCTCTTTTCCTCAAAGTAAGAACAGCTTGCTTGTCTGCCCAATGATGTCAACTGATCAGACGATCTAATAGGTCCGTTCAATACTCTTCACTCCCCTTTATGTTCATTATGTTCCCTGTTGTGATCCCTCATTCCAAGTCCAGGAGAACCTCAATCTTTTTGTCTGCCTTTCTTTTATCAAAGTTAAAGTGATGCTTTAAAAAAATGGAATGACTGTTGGAACTCTCCCTGATTAAATATGGAGTCTATTTTTTATTTGTAATTTAATGATGGTGTTAATGATGATGGTCAATCACAGCTTTTCTCTGGAACTTTTTTCCTCAACCTGGCCAAAAGCCAATGCCAAACTCTCAAGATCTTAAACTCACCCCACAGTGCTGGCCAACTTCCAAAATCAGAGGACCTGTGAAGAAACTTTTTTAGACTCCTCTTTTGACCTGTTTTCATCTGAAGGCACATTAAGTGTGAAATAAATAAGAAGATACAGAGCCAAAGTTTGCAGGGAGGTGTAGGAGCTTCACACTTAACCTTTTTGTAATGAAATTTTAAAGATGCCCTTCTTCTTCTTGCCAGTAGCTTAGTTGGAAGCGTTTCTGCAACTAAAACGGAGAGATTCGATCTATGTGGAGCTTGAAATGAGGTTTGGCAACCTGCTGAGTCAGGGATGAACAGATGTATCTGAAAGCTCAGACCAGCTAATGAGCATCCTCCACACTGCATGCCAATGCTTATGAAATACTGTGATGCTTATGATAAAAGTATGAACAACTGTGTTTTACAGAGGTAGACCAAGAGTATATTTATTTTTAGATATCATTTAGGCATCAAGGCATTATAATGTATTTACATTTATCTGATAGTGCTTTTTTGAGAGATGCACAGCCACTGTCACCTCCTGAAGTTGAAATCACCTTCTCTGTTCCTCTCTTCCCCTCATGTCCTCTCTTATTTTGTAAATTTTAGCCTACAGCCTCCCTGACTGCTGTACACCTCTAGATTATCTCCTCCTCCCAGGTGAGTTGGTAGTTAACAGGCCATGATTAATCAAATCTGCATGTGCATTTATTGCTATTCCTGCCAAACACTGTTGTGTTCCTGCGAAAATACATTTAGATTATACCAAACACTCAAAAATTGGTCACAGCACTTACAAAACTATAAGAAAGTCATTTAAATACACCAAACTACTTAACAAATTAAAAGTTCATGAATGCATCCTTGCATTGTACAATGAACTCATGTAGACATGGTAATTTGGAGGCATCCTTGGCTTCAGAGTTGACTGCGCAGGACTAAACATATGCTGTAGTGCAGCAGTCTCACATGAATATTCATCTGTCTTTTAACTTAATTTAACCAGTTAATCAATACTTTATCAGTCGTGGTTAGCACACCTAAAGGGAATGACTGACTCTCCATTTCTCTTTCGTTCCACATCAAGCAAAATTAGATTACAGAGTTGAGAACAGGGCTCTAGGAAGTTATGCTGTGAGTGAAAAGAAGAGTCATTTTAAGAAGTGTAAACATTTCTATTCTTTTGGCATACCAAGGCAGTACCTGGTGTATCCTGAGAATAACCGAGCGTTGCAATCCACATGGTCGCCTAGACTGAAAGTGTAGTCTTTTCAGCTGTCCCTTTTCATTCTTTATTTATTCTACCAAAAATGATACAGTGGAGAGCTGTCAAACCCATTTTACACACACATCCTTTCTGCTTTCCTTATTATGCAGCTTCATTCTCAGTCATCAGCAGAGTGGGCTCGTTTATTGAAAGCAGAGCAGAATTGTAACAGTAACCACAAGGGCTTCATTGAGTGTCACTGAGTTTGTTGTATTTGAAAGCTTATAATGAGATGTTCGAACAAATCTACAAATGTCTTTCACCACCAAAATGTCCTCAAACTAATCCTTAATGTGGACAAATTGATATGTAACAGAATAACTCTTTTTTTTATTAAAGAATCTTTACGTAATGAATATTTTTGTGAATCCTTACATCCTCTCCTTTAATTAGTCACAATCCAACAATGTCTCGATGGTGTCAGATTTGTTTCATGATTTCTTCTGAATGGCAACAGAAGAAAAGAGGCAGATCAAGGTATAAAAGGATTGAGAAAGATGTGTGAGGGGACAACCCCTCCCATGGGAGTTGCACTTGGAAATGGATCGAAGTCTCCTCGCTCTTAGTTATCATTCTTCGGAGCCGCTTCCTCCATATCTCCTCTTTCTCTTCCCCTCGCTTGTCTGCTCTCTTGACCTCTCCCGTTCGTCTTCTCATCTTATCAGTGTCACTACAACTTTCTTCTCTCTTCACTTTTGTGACTCATTCATGCAGCTATTTCTCTGTTCGGCCTCATTATTTGAATTTCTGGCTTCATGTTGTGCATGCAAACGTCATTTAGGGACATGGTATCTGAGGCACTTTTAAGGCAGAGATTCTCTGAATCTCATTTGATTATATTGATCTGTTCGTACTGGGCTGAGATGTGTTTGTCCATCTGCTCACTCACCTTAAGTCACCTCTAAACCTCTCAGCTTTATCCGCTCAGCCTTGTTATCATTTTCTCACAGTGAAAATGTCATTTTGAAGTGACGAGAAGTCAGACAGGTCACCTCAGGCTCTGATATATACAGACTGATGCCAAGCCCCAAATTAAATACCAGAAACATCAGAGAGAGCAGGGGATTAGCTCAACATATCACACTGCTACGTGGCAGATATTGTGATGCCTTTAGCTCAAGTTTTAAGGTTCCTACAATCTACACACTGACATTCACATAGAGAGGAAATGACCAAGTGTTCCTCTCCAGCCAATCCATCTGACTTTGACTGTATATAAATAAGCTTCGACAACTTTACTGTATGCGTGAGAGTTTCATTTTCTTTCTGTCACCACCTTGCATTTTTTTCCATCTTAATTCTGCAATAGTAATCTGCTTTTTCTGCTATGTGAAACCCAATACCTAGTGACCAGAAATAGATACCCACCTCAAACAGATGCTGAGCCATGATGTACAAATATTATGCATGCAGGAACTTTAACCTAATGACGCATGATTATTTCATTCATTTAACCAGATTTGGGACAGGAGGTAATATGTCTGAGGCTGCGGCAGATTTAATAGTGTGGTTTAACAGCAATAACCGTGCATGCAGACAGCAGCGCAGTGTGGTACCAGGAACTTGTTGATGTTCACATTGGACCCCAGCTGTGGCTCACAAACAACACATTAGGCTTGTTGATCTCCTTGAGTGTAGCTGGCAACAACATTGTGATGACTGGTGCTCAGTCGCACTGATTTTAAGTAACAACTAAAAACCAAATGTACAAATGAGACTTTTGCCTGTCACAGTTTAAACCACAAGTCGTTGTGCCTTGACTGTTTTCTCTTGTAAGCTCTTAGTACATCTCCCTCTGAGGTCTTGTCACAGTTACACGCTAGGTTTTGTATATCGTAACACCCACACGTCTCTGCCTTCTTAACCTCTCCCTTGTTTCCGTTTTACCATCGCTGTCTCCTCCCAAAACATTCCCACCTCGATTTGTTTTCCATCCGTCCACCTGTCAGCTAGAAGTGGGTTTGTGCCGTCGCCCAGTGTGAAATGAAATGATGCTCAGCCAGTGAGCTGCTGTGATCTCTGTCAATATGAAATCAGCTGCACCTCACTGCTGTAACCACAACTCCACCATGGAGATTAAGAAATGAGAAGATTTCCTCTGTAAACAGGGTATTATTGCATTATTCCTTTTCCCTTCACTACATGTTTGTGGGTGTCTTTGTTTTGTGTTTGTTTTTAGAAGATTTACTATTTGGAAAACAAGCTACTCTTTTTTTTATCCCCAACCTACTCATACATTTTTTTGTGCATTTTGTGACTGAAATTTTAAACTTTCGCGGGGCGTCACGTGAAGGCATCATTAAAATAAAGCAAAGGATCTCATGTTTAGACAATAAATATGCATTTTTATTGACCATTGTATTTTCGATCAGAAAAAAATTGGCTGTCCAATACCTACATTTAAGCAACACAAGAACCCTTTTATTTGCTTTTGGGTCTGCATCTTTTTGTGGATACTTTCTGCCCTCCAGAGGTCAAATAATATCCCGTGCAGGTTTAATGAGAGAAATAATTAGCGTTCAGATATATCTTTTCCCCACATCCAGTGAGTAAGACAAACCCAGCTGTACCTTGAATTGTCTTGGTTGGCTATGTTTATGCTTTACAACCGTATTTGTTCTTCTTCTCCATTCTTCCTCTCTCTGAAGTCTGAAGAAAGGTCTAACAGCAGGTGGTCATGGACATATAAAGGCCCTGAAGCCCCAATCTTGTTCTCTGTATGTATATGGTAGTGAAATTAAATTTTCCCTCTTCTTTTTTGACCTTTTTTTTGACACGTTTTGATTAAATATCTGTCATTCTTTGATCTCAGTCCTGTGCTGTCCACAGTTTTTTTTCTGCTATTTGACCTTCACTTTGTCCGAGAAAAAGGACCACGTGAGCTCCCTCTGTTCATACACACTTGGCCCCATCAATAAAGAATAGCTGTTGGGCATTCTGTCCTCAGTGTTTACATGAAATAAATAAGTTGGGCAAGACACAAACAAGATTAAAACAATCTTTCTTAATTCAGTGTGAACCCACAAGTAGAGCTCGTCGACTGTGATTCCATTAACTTATATCCTCTGGGTTTTCTCTCTCAGCTCCTTCCTCTCATGACTAGACAGATGTTTCAATAAAAAACAGGAATGTGACATCAGCAGTGTGATGCATAGTGGGCCTGTTGTCTCTGGCTACACTTTGTGCATTAAAAGTAGACCAAAATTGATGCAAAAGTTGTACTTCAAAAATCCTGTTAAAATGGTGTTTTTCCTTTGTTAAACTGCTGGTTTTCTTCATTATTATAGTCGGTCTAATAAATGTAAGGGAAACAGTCCACATATTACCACAAGGCCACCGGTCATTGATGTGTTTTGTCCAACACAGTTTCCCATCCATGCTGCTCTACTGACAGCTCTTTGAACACAGAAGTCACACAACATTTTATAACTCTTTAGGGAATTGTGCGATGGGATTTGTTTCCCCCTCCGACTAACCCAGTTCTCACCCCCCACTTACTTGAAATGAGTTTTATACTGTTAAATTATATTCTGCAGTAGGTTTGCTCTTTGCATCACATTAGCTTTGTGCAGCAGTGAGAAGCGGATCCTGCTGGGGCATCTCTGTGGTGCACACCTGCTTATCAAAGATAATAATGATGAATATCATTTTGGCTAATTTTTTTGCTCGCTTTGTTCTGTGAATTGCATGCCTTTATAAAAAGCGTATAGTAGAACTGCTCATAAAATTCAAAATTATTGAAGAAAGTTTGGCAAAAAAAAGTTACATTTTCTGATCATAATCCCTTGGCTCAAGTGGTTTTTCTGTTACTCCAAGAAGACAGATTTTCTGTACTCCAGAAAGTTATCAGGTCGTGTTATCTATATGTATGTATTTGTTAGTTGGTGAAAGGCATTTGCTCATTTTGCCTTTGACTTTGTTTTCACTGATCTGAGGCACCAAATAGTGCATGCAGCACACTGGGGCAGACGCAGGGAGGGGAGAGGAAGAGAGAGGCAGGGGGGTAATTCCCAGCCATGATCTGGTGTTTGATATCTGACTTGTGGCTCAGATCAATAGTCTGTGTTTGAGGGAAACACGCTGCCTTCCTGCCCGATTGTTTACCACAGTTTCCTTCTGGGTCCATGTGAAGCTGAGACACAAACATCCTCAGTGCTCAGTCATGTACAGTCCATATTTGGTCTTCCCCTTCCTTTCCTTCCTCTCTCCTCTCATTATCCTCTTTAATCCTTGTTTTTGCCTATTAAACTGAAATGTCTTTGTAACTTAGTAACAAGCTTCCTGATTCTGCTCTTGAAAGTGAATGGTGTCTGCCTGTGCTTGTGACTGGATTGTGCTTTACTAATATGAAGGCAGGTCAGAAATATTCACTTCTCTTTTTTCCCAGTGTTACACTGCCTTCACTGGGTTTAACGCCCTATAACATGAACCGAAGACAAGACTTTGTGAATCAATAAGAGCACCTTGAAACAGATACATGGTTGTTTACATCTCATTTCCACCGTTTCCTTCTCCCTTTCTCCTTCTATTGCTCAATCCATCCCCGAGTGATCCTCCCTGCTCCTCTTCTCTGCACCTTCCTCATATTTGACAGTGATATCTCTGCATAGAGGGCAGATGGATGGCCTACACATCTTTACTACAAACATGAATTACTTGCCCCTTCACCTTTGTCCCTCTTTTGTCATGCCTTGTGAAACTCTTAGTAGAATATTAGAATAGAATAGAATAGAATAGAATAGAATAGAATAGAATAGAATTAGATCCAGCATGGCAGTTCCTCCATGTTTATGCAATGGAAGGCACATTAAACATATCATTAGCAACCTTTGAAATAAATGAGCCATCCAATTTATCATAACACCCTCAAGCAGGACAAGACAGGATATTATTAATTAGTGCCGTATATACATTACATAACCTCACAAATTACCATAGAGTTAAATTCAGCATGTCCTTGATTCAGTCTAGACAGAATACGCTTCACAATCTCTGATGTTGCATTTGGGTCAAATTTTCTTCATCAAAGTGAGTAAAATTAAAAAAAAAAGTTTAAATTAATTTTTACATTTCTTAAATCAGGTGGTATTTTCTAATCTTGTGCACACACAATAATTATCTTGTGGCTACAGCCCACTGTGTCATCATTTAAGTGCCATTAAGATCCTCACAGCCTGGGGTCTCATTATTGCACCATAAAATGTCTTCATCTAGTTTTATTTTAACCTCAGAGCATCATACAACAAAATGCTACATGCTTTAGTACAATGTAAATGTCCAGGGCAAGAGCATATAGCTTTTCATTCGATGACAGCTGGGATTAAAACAGTCCTTTATTAATTGGGCTCTGTCCATAACATGATGGCACTGAGCATCTGAAAAGCTAATACCCATTGTTAAGGTGCAAAGTAAGTAAGATAATGGATGGATAGACGTCCTCAGGAATCAGAATATACATTGAGCCTGGTTGTCCACTCCTTGAGCATTGGTGCAACCCGTTGATTTGTTTTTTTCAAAATGTGAAAAAGACTATTTTGTGTTTTTCCTGACATTAATGAGTTTAGTCTATGTGCAGTATCAGCCACAACACTATCTCCTCAGGGCTCTAGTTTCGCACTGAAAATGACATCACAGCAGGGTGAGTGCCTTCTCTCTTAGAGGCCTTTGCTGGACATCTCTCTCAACCTCTAAGCCCCCTGACCTGTGCTCTAAATGTACAAGTGTTCCCTATGTATTCCCCTGGGCCCGGCTTTGATGTCAGTTGTGTGTCAGATTTAAATGCTGCCTGGCCCCACTGTGTGCTGAAAGAAACAGTTAACAGGACATGATGTCGCAGTGTATCTTGTCCCTTTGTATGTGTCTGCCTCTGCTCCAACTTTCTGAATCACTGCCCAGCAAAAAGGACTTCCATCACAGGCAGCGATGCCGCTCCTGTCCAAAACAATTTGGGTCACGGCAAGTGAAACAGAAAAGAGGGCTCCTTTGAGACTGGGTCCGGGACACTGTTTCTAAAGAGAGCGGAGGGCCAAAGATGGAGAGACAGAGGTGTTAGAGCAGCTGGGAAATCAGAGGAGCAAAGAAAGGAGCAGGCGTCAAAATAAACAAATTAAGTTTGTATCTAAACACTCCAGCTGACTCAAAATGTCAGCTGGAGAAAATAGAAGAAAATAGAAAGAGCTGCATTTTAGAGAGCGATAGAATAGGGAAATGTGAAAAAGGACTGCCAGGTTGTCGTTTTTTTGTTTTTTTTTAATAGTCAGACGAAAATGAGTTCAGTCAATGTTTCTGCTCAAATTATGTATGAACATTCAGTTATCATGTACACTTCTGTCAATAGTTAAAAAAATGAAATTACTTTTAGCTCTGTGTGTGTGTATCTTTTCTCTCACCTTTAATGCCCTGGATGACTAGAGAGCTGTAGAAACACACACACACACACACACACACACACACACACACACACATGCACACACAAACATGCACATCATGCCTTCCCTCCTGCAGTGAACCCTGTGTTTTCTTCACACGCTGTCTTCTGTGTTTATTAATTAGTGCTGCCGATCAAAGGAGAGACTCCTGCAACCACACAGACACACACCAACTAAATATGCAGGTCAGATATAATTACAAAATTGTGTTCCTATGGTAACAGTCAAGATTTTGCAACCACCAGTGTTGCAGAATAAAGAGAGAAGAGAGAGAGATAGAGAGAAAGAGAGATATACTGATATACTTAGTTTTGAGCAGCCTCCAATAGTATTGATGCAGTGCTGAAATAACTACAACTTTCTATAGATGTGAAAAGGTTGCTTGGGGCTTCTTTTTTTATTAACTTGTGTAGTTATTTACTGTTATGGCTGCATGCAATTTATTTTGCATTACTGCCCTCTACTGTTCATCTTGTACATAGTTAAAGTCTTGTGGTAATAAAAAAAAACAAAAGAAAACAAAACTTGTTTGTATGTCACCAAAGAGGGTGAAAGGTGACTTAGAAGAGAGAAGTTTAAATGAATTGTAAAACCAAAGCATGTAAAACAGCTCACATGTTTTTGTTTTTTTGTGCATCTGTATCTGTATTTTTTTTTCTTTGTATGATATTTATGCATTTATATTTATTGTCTTGTTGCTCTATATGGTATATTTCAGTTTGAAATCAGGTGAAGGACCATTGTGGTGTGATCCTGGGGTCTACAAACCAAAAAATGCATCCATACTCTTATATTGGTCCAACTAATGGAAAAGGAACATGGTGCTCCATTGAGTTCTCTTGGCTCCATATCAAGTTTGACCACACATTAGGTTCCAACATACACTGAGTAGTTCTGTGATAACCCATAGTCTACCTTTAACCTACCATGGTGGGATCCAGGATGAAGGCACAAAGCATTACCACATCCGGTCCCTTTGACTTCCTGCAAATGCAATTGTGGCATTCTGTGTTCTGAAAATAGACAATGTCAATAGAGCCAGCAGCCTTCAAAACATTTAATCCCATCCTGCTGTGGAGCCCTGCTTTCAACTGTAATTGTGCTTTTGGACATTTTTTGTAATGAACATGTTCTTCCCCCACCCAAAACCATTTTACATTTTGAAAAGAAACCAAAATAAGTCCGTAAATCAACAGATAGAAAAGTCTTTTGTCTTCAGTCTCACTCAAGATCGGGTCAGACGGATAATTCCTGATTTGGGTTGTTTTGGCAACATTTGTAATGTGCTTTTCAAATGAAAGGTCACTGTCAGATATACAGACATACGGCTGGAACTTTGACATTTGCAGACAGAGAGCCAAGATGTTTTCTGGAATTACAAAATAGTCTTTGTAGAAACAAAAATACACAGGTGAGTTAACCTAACCTCCACCCCACCATCCCCTCCAGCTGTATATGAGAACACAAAACTTTCCATTGCTCTGTCATTTATTCCTGAGAGACGCATCAACTCTGTGAAAAACTGGTCTGTGTACCACCATGCAACACACTCACACATTACTTGTTTTCTCATTTTGACTCAATTTGACAAAATGCCATCCTGCCCCGTGCATTTGGATGAAAACATACAACCATTCATCCACTGCCAAAGAATCCCTCTGCCCTGGCAGACGGTCAGTATCTCAGCGATGTTCCCGCGGTCCCATGCAGAATGCTGTAAGACTGTCGACTATGTGTGACTGTCTGCAGAACTTCTCTAATGAACATCACAGTCATAAGTGAACAGCGTGTCACACATATCAGAAAGTGATGGGAATTGTTCGCCATTAGTATGCTTTGACCAAGAGGCTTCAAAAACAAACTCACAGTCAGAGAATGCAAGTGTTGAACTGCACAAAAAAGACCTGTACTAGCAGCCTTTTGCGGTTGCTTCCTATAACTCACCTGCTGGATGCAGTATGACTGTGTTCAGTGTCAACAGCTGAGGAAACATCTGGGTCTTTCTGGCCTCAGAGATTAACTCGCCATTCATGTCATCATTATTTAATCATTTAATCTGTGGGTGAGCTGGTGGGAGAAGGTTTTAGGAATAGGGAAACTGGCCCAAAATCATGAGCTGATATTGCAAAATATTAATGAAGAGCTATCTATCCACTGGGGAATCTCTTTGGTACTGCTTCTATGCTAATTTTTAACTTACAATTCAGGCCTTAAAGTACATTAAATCTTTTATTAATAGAATAGATATGCCTTGTACCCCTGGGGTAAACAAAACAGCAGGAATACTTTACATTATTAGGCAATTGAATACATAATAGCCAAGAGTATTTATAGTGTTGATTGTTTTACGTTGCCATTGTCAGACTGTTATAGTTGCAGTCCATAGTTGTCAGGGTTTTTTAATTGTTGCATTGCATTTCATTTGTAGGTGCTTATTTTCTCAATATGTGCATGTGTGTTTTCACCTGCTTTTCTTTCAAGCTCAGAGCTCAAACTCATATCTGTTTCTCCCTGAGGAGATGATGGGCTGTAACATAAGAAATGGCAAACAATCAAAAGCAATCTCGCAGCCTCTTTATAAGATCATGTGCTATTGGCTGTGTTATTTCTCTGCAGATGAGGACTCGTAAACATCGAGGGACTTTGGCAACGGGAGTCACAGTATGAGCAAGGCAAAGAGGGACGACAAAGTAGACTGATCCCCCAAGGAGCTATTGAAGATGATGGAGCCCTGGAGAGGGAGGATGACACTGAATATATCTGGAAGTTACGCCACATCTGATCTGCATTTGGCCAGCAAGGGACCTATGTTCTCTAGGCCCAGAATGGAAGACATTTCACTAGGTCCAGAAATTAAGGTGCTTTGAAATTACAGATCAGTCTTTTATGATGCACTAGAAACTGCTGTCTCATACTGCTCAGTCCTGCTAGAACTGAAAATTTGTCACTTTCTCTCCCTGTCTGTCGTCTCTCCATTTTTTCCACCCTCATTCTGTCATCTCTTTAATCACTGTGTCTGTGTGTCATGGTCACATCCTCTGGTCCTCTTTGAGGGCCAGATATATTAGCTCCTTGTATAGACTTATAAATATTGTATCTTTTCTCTGTGAAGGCCAGATCCTGGTTTATGTTTTCTGTCTGTCCATCAGACATTCGCTTGTTCTTTGTTTGACCCCTGGACTCCTTTCAGAGGTCTAGAGAGATGATGCATCACTGTCACTCTCCATGACTCACAGGGCTCTTTTTTAATGAATGATGAAAAACAACAAGCAGAAAAACATTCAAGAGGGTTTCTTTTCTTTCTTTGGTATGGATATTCAGATGCTCGGGTCAAGTTGGATGCTGTACCCAACAATTTATCTTTGGGGAGTTCTTATCTGAACTTGTCCTATCTTATTATTCTACTGATCAGAGTACCTGGTGAAAACTCACAAAGACATGGGTATAATGTGTGAACTCCACATAGAGAGGCTGAAGCAATAGCACTGTACACCAACCCCGCTGGTTTGCCCCTAATGCAACACAACAGTTGAATTGTGATGAAAAAAGTAAGTAGTAAGTCATGCAATAAGTACTGTATTGTTGTAGTACACCATCTTTATGATATATTAATCACAAGCTTCAATGCCTTCTCCTCCTGACCACACGATGCAACCCAGAGCAAATATAACACCAGTGATTGCAAACCTGAAATATAAAGCACTCTAATTTTAGTTCTTTTTGCACCTCATGTCGTCAAGCAGAATTAAAGTCCTAAAATCTTAATGGAAAGAATAAATCTTGTTTAATAAAAAACTGAGGGAATCACCACTGTCCACTGTCCTATTTTACAACAGGCAAGCTGCGCTCACACTTCCCATCTATTGTCTCTTATGTGATTTCCCACTCTTTTTCACTCAGTAATGACATCCAACCACTGGAGTCTACTGCTAGGGCCTCCTGTTTCACGGACTCAATGACATCGATTTCTCTTTTGTATTTTTGAATGTAAGATAGATTTACTCATTTAAGAGACAAGCACAGCAAAGAAACATAACTTCAATTCTTGCTTTTTTCCTGTCTACCCTAATATTTAGGTTAAACTTTTTGTCAATGTCAAAATGTAAACGGTGCGACAGATCTCTTTCTGCATCCACAAGTATTACTACTGTCAGAGTCAATCATTTAAACAATCAATCTAATGTGATGAATTGTAGATAATATGAACTGAAAAGGTGTTTTTATGACTGTGCCTGATTCACACTGTCTCTCTGAATACTGTTCACCATTCTCATTTACACTACAGCACTCACAAAACTGACTCATCTACTGGCTCAAACCCACAGGTCACATGCATTAATTTGAGTACATCCCAGCAGAAATACAGCTTCAGCTTTAAAAGCCCAGCCCAGATAGTTAAAATGACAGCTTAATGCATTTTGTAGGTTTTTTAAAGGAGTTTCACTTTGAGATGTGTGCCTGTCACCCAGATGGCATCAACTTTTCATCATTACTATCATCATCCCTCAAAGTAAGCTTGCCTCAGCAGCCACGCCTTTGTCTTCATTTAATACGCTGTATTAAATCCATTGTACTGATAATGCCCTTTCTGTGGTCAATTTGATTAATGCAGCTCAAAGCAAATCAATTTTCATCCCTTCTTCCCATCTTCCTCTCCCTATCAGTCTATCTGTGAGGCTGTCATGGTGGGGGCTCTGATATAATGCTTTCACACTGCTTTAAAAGCTGCACTGCATGAGTGATGGCATGGATTACAGCATGTACTGGATTCACTGGTATGAAAACTTGATTATCCTGCAGTGACAGCAGAGCACCCAGTAGCTCTGGTGCCACCCCAGTAAGTGTCTCTGCACTGGTACTCTTTGTGTTACAGATTCAACTGGAAACCAAGCTGATCGGCTTTATCACATATTGTGACTTACACCACTGTCTTTTACATTTTACATCCCTGTGGTGTGGGCCAATTGAACACTGCCACTGAATAACTGCAGTGCCTTTGCCTGTGGCAGATGCTGATGGAGCAGATGTTCCAGAACAGCTGGATTCGGCACATTTCCTCATGCATTAATGTGTTTTCTATGTGTGCAAATGTGTACATTTCTCTTGCCTTTGCCATTTGGATTGCCGGGGAAAAAATGATATCACTAGGCCCTGGGAAAGCTGAAAGATTGATGAGGAGCATCTGGTACTCTTTCCTTGGGGAGTGATAGGTGGCATCCATGCATTATCAGCTGGATGTGTTGACAACTGTACGTTACTATCCTGCAGACCACCATTGACAGGTAACACAGTGTTTGCTCAAACAGCTCTTCTTTTCTTTTCATATTTATTAGTCTGCTGTACAGTTTGACAAAGGCAGCCAAAAAAATAGTTATAAAATCTAACCTGAACTGCAAAATGTACTAAACCGTTCGCACCCTGAGGCATGAAAGACAATTGGATTATGCCCTGGGTCAGTGAGTGGTATAGGCAGGCCAGCTGGTCCATGTTACCTTTGGATTTAACCCCTTTCCAATGCATCATTAAGATTGACTGTGTGTCCTGGCCTCTAAATTGAGGTTATTGGTCTTAATCCACTACGCTGATAAACTCCTAATAGCCTACACTGTGTGGACATGCAGCCTGTCTCGCCCAAAGCCTCAAAAGACCTCATTTATATTTATGACAACCTCGATTCTCCATTCCTGATTAATCTAGTTAATAGTTGAATGCACATCCGTAAATCTTCTCTGCCTCTGTGGGGAGGTGTAAGAGTCAGGGGTGTGAAAAGGATGTCAAAAACATTTTCTCACCTGAACACTCATGTTACTGCGATTACAAATCTTTGCTCGTTGTACAACTGAAAGATCATGGTATTACCGCAGATGGCAAGTAGATGCCAACAGTCGTACACACTCAGTCTGCTCTAGCACACCCCAAGAAGATTGGTTTAAGTCACAAGCAAGTTATGGAAGTGCTGACGATTATGATCCTCTTTTTCGCAGGGGAGAGAAGAGAAAGAGAGCTCGAGAAGACACACTGAGGCACAGATTAGCCTGTCAGCAGAGGGTACGTGCTGCTTAATACCCTCTGAGGAGTTCAAAGTTTTCCTCATCTGCGTTGATAACTGCGCGGCACACACTGAGGAGCAAGGGAAGTATACATGAGAGAGGACACATCAGAGCCTTTACATGTCAGCGTTTAAGGTTTATCAGAGAAAATGCGTCAACTATGCTTTAATTTGCATGCTTTACCATCTTTTACAGCCCCAGGATGCTTGTCCTCTCTAGTATGTTTCATGATCTGGGCCTTTCTGTCTGCCTCTTTCTTGAAGTGCCTGGCAGGATACACCCTCATTGCCTCTGAATTTCTACCACCATGCACTTGTCTTAGTGATGACAGGGAAGACTGTGTCCGTGAATGCCCCTGAAGGTACGTCATTCCACCTTCATGTATCCCTGTCTCCCCTTGACTCTACTTAAGCAGATGGCCACAGATGGGAAATAGAGCCCTATGAACCTTGTGGCACCTGTTTTTAGTCACATTCTCCATAACTTTCCCACATGCATACCTTTACACTACAAACACAGAGAAGGTGCTTCCTGCGTGTGGTCCAGTCACTATGCCGGCTCAGGCTATTAGTCACAATGACATCATTACCTGCACAGGGCCTGAAAGGTCTTGCTTGATGTAATATAGAGTGCAGAATGACATTCTGGAAAGGGCAGCTATATAGGGTGCACATTTATTGAACACCACATGCAGGTGGCTATGGGGAAAGAAGTGAGTCATGAAGTTGCAACAACTCACTCAACCATCCCTAAGAACTGTACTGTAGACACCATACAGTATTTTCTGATCGACCAATTCATTTCAAGAGAATTTAGCAACCATTTGAAACAAATATTTAGTTTTGAAGAGAGAGACAAACATTTTTAGATACATGTATATTAGGCAAGGAGTACATATGGGTAGACAATGAAATTTAATTTAATTAAATGAAGTGTGATCCTACACAAGAAGTAAACTGGAATGACTGTTTTAGTTTGTTGATTTATCTGGTATTCATCTGGTGATAACCACTGAATAGGTCTATATTTGAGGCACTCGATAGGCTGAAAAAACAATACTATATGTGAAGGCAATTCTAAACCTTTGCCTCATGACAGCAATAAAAAATACACATTCTTATTTACCTATGAAGACTGGAGATTCAGCAAAATGTCTAACTCTGCACATCTGAAGGCTCGTGTGTGGTGGCCAGGTGGTATGAGGAATAACAGCCCTGGTCAGCACAGCTCCTATCCACAGCACAGCAAGTGCCATCTATTTCTAAGCGACAGATCATTACAGCTCTGATGGTGGACAGATGGTGATGAATTGGCACCGAAACCAGTGCTGCACAATTTGGAAGCAGTCAGTTGCACAAACTGCTATATCACTTTTTCTCCATGATGTAGCCATCATGCTAGTGCCAGAGCCAGATAAAAGCTGCACCCATCTCCCCCCACTCTCTCATTTGACCAGAGATGGGTAATACCACGGGGATTATCCTTGGGCTTCTTGCCTCATGCACAAGCAGATGTTTGTTCTAAGGGATGCAATCACAATTCACAAGACTCTGACTAATATCCAACATATGGAAACCTAATAAGCGCTAACAAACTGCATCCCACAATTTGTACTCTTAATACACAACCAGACTTGACTTCTGGGTTTTTTATCAAATCAAAAACGACAAGCTCCAGGGATGTGCTGCTCCTTCATCAACTTATAAATAACAATTGAGATACTGTATAAGCATTGTCCCTAAACCAAGGCTGACATCTGGTGGTCTGAACATGTATGGGCTCTGCTATTCTTTCACTATTGCTGCATTTCAAAGGAAAATACTTGTATCAATTATTTCAGACTTGTTGTGTCCTCATCTCTGTTACCAATTCTGATTTAGATTTGGAAGTATTGTAAACACATTAAAAAAACACCACTTTTACTGTGTAGCCACACCATCCTATAACTAATATATAACACGTAATGGACTGACAAACTCTCAAGGGTAGACCTCTATGACACTGTTAACTTATAAAGCATGTAGGATAATGGATTGGTGGATGGATTGTTACATGGTAGGCACATCATAAATAGTACTAATATTCTTGTTATGCCAGATTTTATGCCATTTTATGACCTACAGTATCACCATCTATAACTGTTTATCCCTTCTTAGAAATACCAAATGTCTTTGGTATTTCCACCAATTATGACTGACTGGGCTCAGCAGTTAATTGCGGTGTTGCAAAATGACCTATAGCCTGCATTCAGAATCACACTATACTTAGGCAGAACCCATGTTGCAATTTCAGGCTTAGCTCCCCCAGCATCAAACCCAGTAATTTGCATCATCAGCCTCAACAACAGGAGGTAATCGGATGACTGAAACACTTTTTTGTTGGGGGTGCTATACCATCAGTCACACTAATTGGAAAGCTGACCTTTCTCTAGCCTGAAATTGCCCACTCAGCAATAGAGAAGCCACATTGCTGCAGTGCTCCTAGGCTAAAAGGATGATTTGAAGGACATAGAAAAGAAAAACGCCCACGTGTGTAACATTTAAGACCCCGCTGACACAAAAATGTAACAAAATTAAAAAATGCTACAGTTGAATTTGAATTAAATTAACCTGATGAACAGATGGAGGAAAAGGCCACTGTAGACAATGGAAAGATATATATTAATTCATTCATTCACATTCATTCATAACGAGATGTAACTTGCGCTATATTGGATTTCCTCAAACTGTCATGAGACTTGCTGCTGCAGAACACTTCAGCAAACTGAGTCACTAAACACTTAATCCTGGCCTCAGTTTATCCAGGGCTGGTAAAACCTAAGGATTAGAATAATGTTCTGTAATGTTTAAGTATGTGGAATTTCATGAAGCTTCACATTCACAGCATTTTTTTGTGATCTATTTTAACAAGCATATAAGGCAACATAGGTGCTCAGGCTGAGAGAAAATGAGGGCAATGAGGGTTTTTCTGTGCAGTTTGTGTGTTCTCCCTAAATACATGTGGGTTTTTCCCAGTACTCCAGCTTCCCACAGTCCAGAAGCATCTGTATTTAGGCCTATTGATGGCTCTAAATTGAATACACTGGTGACATTTTTACATATGTTGTATTGTGCATGACATTGATGTACAAAGCAAATAAGATAATGGATGGACAAATGGAATTACAATTTAACCGGCAAGAGTGTTTCACAGCAGTTTCCATTATAAATAACACCAACAGTGTTGAATCTTCAGCAATTGAGGAGCAAATGCTGAGTTATTTTCATACCACAGTGTATAACTTAATAGCTATAACTTACACAAGTAAGTTAATGATTAATAGCACATTAAGTACAGTTTATGTGCAACATAGGTCTGGGTATAGTCCACAGAGCACTGAGATCAGGACCTCCTTATTTGCTCCTTGTTTGCTATTATACTGGTATCTGGTACACAACGTTGTTGCATAAATGTTTGCCATGCAGATGCCAAGTTCTATCTATTTGTCAGCACATCAGAATAAGTCCTTTTGGTTTGCAATTTTGGTTGAACCTGTAGCATCTTTTGTTCCTGCATGTTTTACTCCTTGCCCCAGCAGTGACGCGTTGCTTCCATGAAGTGGACATTGTGTATCTGTACAAAACCTTATTTGTCTGATCTACTGGCCCCTGACTTTTCGTTTCTTGCCAGTGCCACCCCATGGTTTGGTTATGTACTGTGACACTGTTGCGACACAAGAAGGCTTTATTGGCTAACTGTGCTGTTAAGTACATGTGCAATAGAGATCTCTCCGCGATCCCGGCAAGCGTGTTTCCACAGCAGCCAGCAGATGTCACGCTTCGTGCTATGGGAGTTATAAAACCTCACGTATACTTCTGAAATTATTAAAGACAAACATTTCAGTTTTGGGGGAAGAACCAATACGATTTTTAAAGGAACATATAAAAAAACAATGAATAGTGGGTACTATAAAATACCTGCGTCAATTTTGCATAATCTGTTAATCCTGAGCAAGTCTTTGAGTCGCATCGTATAAACTGCAAGTCCCATGAGCCATAGCTGCATAGTGTCTGTGGCGCTCGCAACTTCTGTCCAATCACAGTTGTCGTTGTTATGATTGACGTGGCGGCGGAGCGCTTTCATTGGTTTCTATGCGGTTTCCAGGAAGTAAACGCCACATTTTTTTAACCACCTCCCACATGTGAGCCCCGACGGTAGCACCACGCGTGGAGGAGAGAGAGAACCGGTCTCGAAGGCAACGTCACTCCTGGACCACCGACCACCGACGTCGAGCAGCGGACCGATACCGGAGCGGAGCGGCGTTGTCCGAGGCAGGTACTGTCCCCGTTGGTTTACTAACGATATATGCGAATCGCTGACAGTTGGTTTGGAGGGAAAACAGAGGGGTAAAGTAGGTCGTATTAGATAAGAACAGGGTGGACGCTAGGGCCTGGCAGACCGTAGGCCCGGTGTCCTCCCCGCACTGTACTGACACCGACAACCCGGAGAAAGTCTCTCTATCGCGGTCAGTCCAGCAGCTGCTAGCCAGGTGGCTGAGCGGACACCGTGCCACTAGTTTGAGGAGGTATCTCGTTATAACACGTATTGACCGGGTGTAACGCTGTGAAGGGTATCGGCTGAGCTTCTTGTTTTCCTCCTTTTCTCACGTCTTTTCAGGTGCTGAAGCGATTACAGCAGAAAGATGGCGGACGACCCCAGCGCGGCGGACAGGAACGTGGAGATATGGAAAATCAAGAAGCTGATCAAAAGTTTGGAAGCTGCCCGTGGGTGAGTAGTCGAATCGGGGTGTGTTTCGACGAGGTTAGACTATCTTTTGGCTGTATCGTCTGGGTGGACCACCGCAACAGCTGGATATCGGATAAGCGGGGCCGAATTTGGGAGTGGTTAGCTTAGCATAGCATGGCTATTGTAGCTTTACCGAATGCTAGTTGCTAAGCTACTGTCGCATTTAGCCTGTCTGTGGGGTATAAGCGTGGTATATAGTTGGAGAAATGCGTTTTCGGTGTGTGTGCGATGCTGTTAGGGTTATGTTGCGTCAGATCCCGCTTCGAGGACAAAGCTGATAATGTTCATGTTAGCTGTGTTGCTAACAGACGTCATCTCTAGAAAGAGGCCGCTATGGGTGTATTTAACAAGAAAGCATGAGTAAGGGAGGCCGGTCAGGTTATAAATGTCCTCATAAATTGAGCTGTCAAACGACTTAATTTCGACATGTAAATATTGCGATCCACGGCGGAGCTGCTTTATCTAGACGAGATAGTAGTCTTATACCTCATGGCAGCCCGGTGCAATCATGGCTTTACTGTGTATATAGCGATCTGTTGGGAAATTATTCCTGAACAGCTGTTTGTTGATGTGTTTCGTGAATTATCAGATGAGTTGTGTTTTTTGCTTGACCGACTGGAGTTTGCTCTGCGACAGTTAGTGTAGTGCTGCGCACAATTTGCTGTCCTGGCTGCCATGTCACACGCACGCACGCACACACACACACACACAGAGTTGACCATTTGCCCTACATTCATCCAGCTGCTGCTACCTGTGTGTGTGGTGTCAGCCCGTACTGGTATGCTTTGTCTGTGTGGTGAATTGGAACTGAAACTCGTTCCCACAGCTTCAAGGGCAGAGAGAGTGCACGCTGTAAGCCCACCTTGTTAGTCACATTTGACAGCTTGTCAAGGTGATCCCTCGCAGTTGTGTGTGAAAAGAGAATTATATGTTGGATTGTGGTCTCGATGGTACGACTGGTTTGCGTCGCCTCTTTAAATGAGTTGCTTAGCTTGTTGCAGTCTCGAAGTATCGCACACGTATTGAGTGTCCTGCACCTTACTGTTCACATTACAATCCCGTCTCTCTCCTCCTCTGTACAGTAATGGAACCAGTATGATCTCACTGATCATCCCTCCCAAGGACCAGATATCCAGAGTGGCCAAGATGTTGGCTGACGAGTTTGGAACCGCTTCCAACATCAAAAGTCGAGTCAACAGGCTCTCTGTGCTCGGGGCCATCACCTCTGTACAGCAAAGACTAAAACTCTACAACAAGGGTATGTGTTGGCAATGAAAATCTTCACAACCGTTGGGGTGTACAATGAAATGAATGTTTTTTTGTGTCATCTATTTCAGACTGTTATAATAATTGTGCTAATAAGCACATGTACATTAGAGATCTCCTTAGAGTCCATAGAGCATTGTATATTAGGACCTCCTTATTCCTCACCGTTTACGATTGTCCTTGTCTTGTACCCAACTACCTAGTCACATAAATTTGCTGTGCAAACGCTCAAATTGTTGGTATTTGTTTAGTCTGTGCCATTCGGTGGTACCTCCAGCAATTATTTGCTCCTGCTCAATGGCAACAAAGGACTGCTATGCCTTTTCCAATCCCAATAGCAGTATTTTGCTTCCAGAAACGTTGTACATGTATCTGTACAAAACCTTGGCATTTGTCTAATGTACTGTTTGTTTTTTTTTCCTCCTCTTGCCAGTGCCACCCAATGGTTTGGTTGTCTACTGTGGTACTATTGTGACAGAAGAGGGCAAGGAAAAGAAAGTTAACATCGACTTTGAGCCTTTTAAGCCAATCAATACTTCCCTGTACCTCTGCGACAACAAGTTCCACACCGAGGTGAGAGCTTTTGCTTTTGTTTCTGTGTCAAGAATCCTCAGACATAAACTTGTTTTTTTTTTGTCGTATTTGTTAGTTAACACAAAACACCCGCTTCCAGCCATTCTCATCGCTTCTTTTGTCACTCCCTGCTGTCACAGGCATTGACGGCCCTGCTCTCTGATGACAGCAAGTTTGGCTTTATTGTGATCGACGGTAGCGGGGCACTGTTCGGCACATTGCAGGGCAACACCAGGGAAGTGCTACACAAGTTCACTGTTGACCTACCCAAGAAGCACGGTATGGACTCGGGACTCTGAACCGTTACTTTTCTTGTTTTCACCCGCACTTCTCAAATGCTCCTCTGTATCAGTTTGCAAAAAAGCCTTTCTCTGAACGACGTCCTGTCTTTCTTCCAGGCAGAGGAGGACAGTCTGCTCTGCGTTTTGCCCGTCTGAGAATGGAAAAGAGACACAACTATGTGAGAAAGGTGGCTGAGACAGCTGTCCAGCTCTTTGTGTCCAACGACAAAGTCAACGTGGCGGGAATGGTCTTAGCCGGCTCTGCTGACTTCAAGACCGAGCTCAGCCAGTCTGACATGTTTGACCCAGTAAGTTTGTGTGTGTTCTGGGTAAATAAAAGCAGTGCTAATTTAATGTTTGCCATCTACTACATCAATAACTAGTTAACACGCGTCGCGTTCCAGTTCAGAAAATGGACAACATGGTTTCAACGCACAGAAGTTTTGTTATTGGGAAGAGTAACAGAATGATCAGCTCATTTCTCCAAAAATGCAAATGGACGGATTACACAGACAGAATTAAAACGAGATTAACTGCACTCGAATCAAGCTGCAAACCATAGACATGCGTAATATATACAGTGATGGTCGTCATTAAAGCATGAAACATTAACTAGGCTTAGTGTACAAATTCATAGTTTTTGCTTCATTTCGACAAATTATCCTGGCATTCTTGGTAGCCCCCCCCCCCCCAAAAAACCCAACTGTGAAGCAAGTAAACCACTTAGTTGCTTTACTTTTCTTTGTAGTTACTGGTTTAAAGATGGTGACATGTCAACATTTCCGTTGAAAATCCTGTGTTTTAGTTCTCACACTGCTGGGTTTTGTTGGCAAAGTAAGTTAAGAGTTCAGATGTTTTTTTTTTTTTAATCGCCGTTTGCTGTTTCTTATCACAGAGGTTACAGGCCAAGGTTTTGAAGCTTGTGGACATCTCATATGGAGGAGAGAATGGTTTCAACCAAGCTATCGAGCTTTCAGCAGAGGTCCTCTCTAATGTCAAGTTCATCCAGGAGAAGAAGCTCATAGGTGAGTCAGCCTCTCAAACCATGACGGCTAAAACACACAAATCTTGTTGTGGTGCAGAGACTAATCTAATGATTACCCTTCAGGGCGGTACTTTGATGAGATCAGCCAGGATACGGGGAAGTACTGTTTTGGTGTGGATGACACACTGAAAGCCCTGGAGATGGGAGCGGTGGAGATCCTCATAGTCTACGAGAACTTGGACACCATGCGCTATATTTTACGTGTGCACGGGGCCGAGAGCAACGGAGCAGAAAACGGTACCAAAACCAGAAATGTCACATTTCCCATCAGCAAAGTAATGCCCGTCTTTGCATGTTAAACTATAATCCGTCTCCTGTCCATTGTCAGATGAGAAGACCTTGTACTTGACGCCAGAACAGGAGAAAGACAAGTCTCACTTCACAGACAAGGAGGTGAGCAGCACAAAGAACGGCCAGATCCCCGGGATACGAGGTTAGAGCCGCTCCCCTCGCTGCCATGTGTTCCTGACTCTGATTGTGTCTTCAGACGGGGCAGGAACACGAGCTGATCGAGAGCATGCCGCTGCTGGAGTGGTTTGCCAACAACTACAAGAAATTTGGAGCCACGCTGGAGATAGTCACAGACAAGAGCCAGGAAGGATCCCAGTTCGTCAAGGGCTTTGGAGGCATTGGGGGTGAGCATGCTGTGCAAAAAAAGAAAAAAAAAAAAAAAGCTCACGGCCTATGACACTGGAATTGTGCTTTTGTCAGTATTGGGTCGAAGTCTTGTATCTTACTCGCACATCCCTGAGTGTCTTGAGGCACTGTATAAAGTGGTCCACATACAAGTTGTTCCATACTTTATGCTGTAATCAGCAACAATTAAGACATTAATAGCCAATGCCGCATGATTACAAGAATGTCACAGGCTAATAATAATCATTGGCTTGTCTCTATGAGCGCAAGACCAAAACCTATGCAGAGTAGTTTATGGCTACGACTGATTCTACTCGACGGATTCCATTTCAGTCTACTTTTAGGGACGCGCTCATTGTTTGCATAGCTCCTTGTTTGCATATTAAATTAGCTTCAGTAGAGTCAGATAATTGGATTCTGCACTTGAACTAGATGGGCTGGTTTTGTTGCCACTTGACAGGGAGTATCATGGATAGACTTTCAGGTTCTGGCCAGTTCATAGGTGACACATAGTCTAAAAGTCTTCACAGTGAAGACAAACAAAAAGCAGTTTTGTCCCTTTCGAGAACAGAATAAATCCTCACAAACTTAAGGGGTTTTCCCAGCTACTCGGTGCCCTAACTTGTTAGAATTTTTAAAAAATGTAGTAATGTCAGATGAGCTTTCATCCTGTTATAATCCAGTAGAAATGAGTATTTAAGAGGCTCTGAAAATCTAAAGAAATAAACACGTAAATACAAGTGTCTTCAATTCACAAGTACATTTTCTGTTACAGGATTCATAATTCGGTCAATACTGCTTTATAAAGGCTGACAATTCCTTCATTTCAGATGTACTCCCACCTCTTCTGGTTAATAGGGATTATCTTATCCTAATACAAATTCCTCCTTTAATGCTGCCCTGACATAACGTAACATGACAGAAGCTGGCTAGTCATCATATTACCCTTGTTAATCTGTGATCCTTGTGTTCCTCAGGTATCTTGCGATACAGGGTGGATTTCCAGGGCATGGAGTACCAAGGAGAGGACGATGAGTTCTTTGATTTGGATGACTACTAGGTAGTCGGGGACTGATATTGGGAGAAAAAAAAAAGAAAAGAAAAGCAAAGGAATGAATGAAGAAATAAGGAAAGAAAAATGCCACCTCTCTTGCAGCAAGTGAGAGGTGCAACCGTGTTGACCATATATATGACAGACACACCTTCCAATTTACCTGTTGCATACACAAACTTGCACATACATTTCATCTCTACACAGTTACATTACACAGGCTGAAGAGGAGTGAGATTTTCTTTCATCCAGAGAGGGAGAAAGCCCTTCCTGAATAAATCCCTGCCTTAGAGTGCTGGTTCCTTCCCCTAGTTGGATTGGACTTGACTCATTTTTGTTGTTTTTAATTTTTCCTCTCACCTCCCCTCCATTTTGAATGAACACAACAGCAAGTTCCCAGCTTCCTCGCTGCCCCAAGCCCCAGTCTGAAGATGAACTTTGGACTCGCTCCTCACATATAGAAAATATATTTTCCTTTCTTGCCTCATGTCCCTACCCTCTCTCTTCTCCCCATCAATGCTTTCTCTCTCTTTTTTTCATTTCATTTTTTTACTGGTAACTGCTGCTGTTGTATTTTATGAGAGTGGGGGATTTTTTTTACCTGGGTTTCTGTAGAGAAAGGGGGACAAAGTATTAAATTTGAACTGCTGAAAACCATTGATACCTCCTCATCTGCTGTTGTCTCAATCCTGTGACGTGTCTTTCATTCCTAGAAAGGCCAAACTTCTCTCTGCGTTCCCCTCTTTTTATGAGAATATTGTGATAAGTCATGTATGAGTGGAGTGAAAGCAAGACTGCTTTTGACTTCCAAGTTCATAAGGATCCACCGCTGCGCTGGAATTAAACTATTGACATTGATGAAGTAGGAACTCAGCAGATCTGGATACAGGTATTCTTGAATCCCCGGGGAAATAAATGAAAGTTCCGATGAATTTACGAAACACTACAACATTTCACCCTTGGTATATTTGACTGCATTTGTTATTCTGATACTTGCATGTAATCAATTTGTTTATGTGAATCAAGAAAAATGTTTGGTTCACAACTTTGGGTGATTGATGACAGCAGAACTACACAATGAGCTGTCACAGAAGGCCTTGTCGAATAAACCAAACCCCAATTTATATAATATAGCATCTGAGGAGCTTGCTTCAGTGAATACTGTACTGACAAAAGAAATGGAACAAACGTTGAAGTCGGGATGCTATTTGTTTGAATGTTTAATTCCCTTACAGTTGGAATGGAAGCATCAACAAAGGTGAAGTCAAAGATGTTCCTGAAAGCACACTTCTCTGGTGTTTCTTTCATTTGATAAGAGCCCGGCGCGGTTTTGTTTGCATCAGCAGTTTTGGGATTTGCATGGCTTCCTGGTGAACTGGCTACATAGTTCTGAAGCCACCATTTTATTCAATCATGATTATTTGAATAACAGCTACATTGTCATATTTTCAGAAATGTACAGTTTTATTGAATGATACATCCTAAACATTTATCAAATGTGATTTTGATCAAACCCTGCAAGAGGCATTGCATCACTGCCTTTAAAAAAAAAAAAAAAAAACGGTGGATTGTTTGAAGTCCAAATTTATTTTAAAACACATTACGTTAAAATGGACAGCATTCTGCAGCACCTTCCAGCTAAGCTATGCGGATGATTGATTTTGCCTTAGTGTATTCCTCTTCAGGATAGCAACAGCATCTTCATCCATTTGCCCTTTTGTTTGGGGGAGTCACCGGGGGAAGCCTTGGTAGCATGGTCAGCCAATCAATAAAAGGCAAAGCCGGAAGGCCACACCCCTTTTGACAAAATCCAGCCAATCAGCACGTCGGTTCATATCATGGGCGTGGCCATCCCCCACCCAGCCTTTTGACACTGCCCTAGCGGAGCTGTGTGGTTGAGCGGAGTGAATGACGTCTCTGCATTTGCGGGCCGCCGACGCAGGGCTGGGTTTCCATTTTCAGAGCGAGTTTCGGGGGGGATCGTCAACATGGAGCCGGAGATGGAGGACAAAACGCTGGAGCTGATGGTAAGAATCGGACGAGACCGACGCGGATCAGGATCACTTGTGTATTTGCGGCTCGGTTTCGACGGCAGGAACAGGGCTGAAGCGGCGGCTTGTGCCGGGGGGGAGAGGTGGAGGAGAAAGGGAGGAGGATGGTGGGGGGGGGGACCAGAAATCAGAGGGAGGGCCTGAAATTAACGATACATTTCGCTAAGAATGCTCCGCATAGTAGTGGCCGGATCGACATACAAGACCTGTACGTCAACCATCTGGTGACAGTAAAAATATCTGTTAATTTGTCGGGTTCGGGGGGAAACAGCGGGGTGTTTTAAAGCAGCGATGCCGAGGACAGTCGAGGGTTCTCGGGGTAGCGTTCACTGCGGTGACGCTGCGCCACTCCAGCCTGGGCCCTGTCTGATACCTAGCTATCCGGCTAACACCACACCAGAAGCCGATCAAGCACGTAAAATCTGCGGGTTTTGTTGTATTATCCAGTATATATGAAGGCAGCCTACGTGGTAATACATGGGTGGAAGAGTCAAATAGATAGCAAGATTACATTTGGGTGTCGCTAAACGTGTTCCAAATTGGCTGCTTGTGTGTTTATATTTTCAAAGTGCGTAGAAGGAAGTGTGTTGCTTTTTCATTCACAAAGCGTTACAACCATTAGCGAGGTAGCAATTAGCTCGATAGCTACCGTGCTAAAAAGTGCTATTTGACTAGTTTCCTTTCAAAAACAGTCAATTTAGTCCTGGCGGTAAGAGCTATCTGAAAATCCGTAACCGGTAGCCAGTAATATTGTGTTATGTCCCTCTGTTGCGGCGCAGGGGGGTTTATTGGTTAGCTTTTGATTCCTTGGGTAATAAGGATTTCTTGTTAGGTTAGCTCTCCAGGCTAATGTTAGCTCCACTAATCGCTAACATTCACATCAACATCACAGGGGTCAGTGTGGTCGTTCGCAAGAGGTCAGTTAAGATAAGGCTCGTATGTGTTTTGTCAATGAACTTCCACATGGATTGAATCGCTGTTTTTTATATTCGTGCGTTAAATAACGTAAATGCTCCTTGTTCTGATCTCAGACACTGTACATATCACGGTTTTACAAACGTATCAAAGGTATGGACGTACGTGTAAAGGCAAGATAGGTCCAGGAGAAAATGTAAGACTTTTTTAGGACACTAGTATATGTTCCTCATGTGTTCAACGGGACTAAAGCTTTATTACAGGGATTAATCCACACACTCAACACAATAATTAGTATAACATGATGACCATATGTGCTATAAGTATTATAAGTATACTACAAGTACATGGAGAAATTACAGCAAATTTCTTATCACAAGACTTAATGAAGCTGTTCAGCCTTTAAAATCATTGATATAAAAGCAGCCATCAATATGTTTTAAATGCACTGCTTAGAAAGGCTAATCTTTAAATTGTATGATGACCTATTGTCAATGCTGAAAAGGGACAGTTTTACCCAGAATGACCTCAATTGAAACTTCTTTTCTTTTTTTTCCTGAAAAAGGTAAATTATGAGTCAGACACATTATCTCACTATCTATGTAGCTCACGAACTTTATGATCTTACCGGGTGTTGATGGGTGGTTACTCATATATTTTTTTAACTAGATGTACTATGAGTAATTATGATGTGTGAAGGGAACCTTTAGGTTCAGACCTTACTATTTGAATTTTGTCTGGATTGTCTCTGTGTATTTAATTTGATTTTGTTTATTTTGTTGTTGTTTTTTTTGTTTTGTTTTTTTTGTCCCAGTGTTATTCACTAACCACTCATGAGAGTGGGGATGGCAGAACAGCGGGTGGGGTTTCTGTCCAAACCAGTGACAACAAATTGACGGTTAATTAATGCCATTGCCCCTCCCTCTCCTCTACCTATCCCCACCCAGTTCATGTCTAATAATGCTTCTGTGTGTATGTTTATCAGTCTGTATCTTGTGTGTGAAGGAGTGTGTGTTCCTGCGCTCACTGTGCCAATGTGTGTGTAGCTCTAATACTGGTTTTTCCCCTCACTATCCCCCGCCTCCTCCCCTCTTCTCTCTCCTCACTTTTGATGGTTACACACCCACCTCCTCTCAATTTCAATCAAACCTTTTTTGTTTTTTATTTAATTCTCCCATTATTTTTGAACTCTCTAAACTTTTTCGCACTCCACCTGCCCTCCCCCTCCTGGTCCACTCCTCACCACTTCCTCCCATCTGACCATTCATTGATCCATCCATCCATCCACTCCTCTCCTTTGGTTTCCTCTGTCCAACCTCCCTCATCCACCCCCTTTCTACTTTTCCTTTACTTCTCATCTCTGGTCTCTTGCTCTTCCCTTTCTCTTCCTCCCTCACCCTGTCCACTTCGTTCTCCTCCTCCCTTCCTCCCTTCCTCTCTCTCTTTCACACAGTGCTCTGTGCCTCGCTCTCTCTGGCTGGGCTGCTCCTCGGTGGCTGAGAGTTTGTGTGCACTCAGGTGCCTGCAGAGCATCCCCTCCACCCGGGCTCACAACCAGGTTCTGCCTCTCTCCTCTTAATTCTGCTGCTCCTCCTCCTCCTCCTCTCCCTTCCCTCCCTCCCTCGCCATCCCCTCATCCTTCACTTTTCTTCGCCCACTCCACACGACTCCTCATCGCCACCCTGGTGCGGTCAGCAGCACCCACTCACCTCCTCACCCTCCTACCTCGTCACCTTCCGTTATCCTTTTCCTCTCTGTTGGAAGCACACTGCTCTCAGGTTCTTCCCTGGTGCGTCCTCAGACTCTCTCCTCTTCAAACACAATTGTAGCCCTATAAACTGTAATTGACTTCTTTGTAATCATGTTAAATCACAGTTCTTCCATCTAAATTAGGCCCCAGAAGAGCTTAAGTACTCAAACATTGTTGTGCCTCGTCATGGAAACTGGACTAACTACAGTAAGATGAGTCTGGCATAATTAAACCTTTCCTACACATTTTGCCACGAGTCGAGGGTGCACCAGAGAACAGCCCCGCATTGAGGAGTAACGTTTTCTCCCCTTCTACCTGGAGGTGTGAGGGCCGAGGTGGGGGGTCTTCCTACGAGCTCTGAGAGGCCACATGCTTGCTTGCCTGTCTGCCTGGCCAAAGCTGGCCCGTCTGTTTTAATTTCTCCCTGCCTCTTCCTCTCTCTGCATGATCATCAACACCACAAGCCCATTCTGGCCTCTTGTCCCGTCTGCTTTTGGTCATGGTACCTGACCGTTTGTGTGTTTGTTTGTTTGTATGATTGTGTTAGCGCCAGCAGCTGGCAGAGAACATCCACCTTGGTTTTGCTCCTCACCTGCAGCACCATCACCAAGCTGACGGCTGCTCTGAGCAAAATCGCAAACGGTTGACTTTATTGGGGGGAACTTTTTCCTAAAAAAGAAAACACATTGAAATAACTTTGCAATCCTTGTTTTGAGGCCTCTGGGTAATAAGTGACATGTCGTTTAACTTTAAAGATGGGCCTCTATTAATTTTTTTTTGCCTGCAAAGCCTTTTTCAATGACTACAACCTTGACTGAGTCATCACCTACACAGACGTGCAAAAGCATTGGGGATTCCCAAACCATTTTGAATATCGCTGTACCATTACAATATAGTATTGATAAAAAACTAAACCTGGTAGTAAATAATGACTCGTCATCCTGCGTTGTAGTAATGCTGGTTTTGATCTGACAAAGTTGTTTTGTTCCCTCTTGTTTCAAAGTGTACTTCAGTGTTTGCAGTTAAGGAGGATACCAGTTTGATGAAATTTGTTCAGTACGACCTCCTTAAGTATGTAGTCCAAGCTCTCTAAGAGGAAAGCCTCTTTGTTTATACGTATGTATTAATGGTTGTAAGATGAAAATATTGCTGCCTGGCACCTATGCGTTCCAAAGAAGTTTATATGCTGTAAAGAACCTGCCTCTAGCTGCTAAGAAAAACGTTTTCCCCGTATTCCGATGGTTAAAGAGCCGGGTCGATTGGTGTGCCTCTCATTTTTATCATTATTTTCAATAGCGATTGCTCTTGTAACTTGTTATCCGAGGTGTTTTTTCGAAAGAAAAGACTCGAGTCATGCTGTAAATCGGTGGGATCTGGTCACTTCCTTGTTTTTCTGCGTCTTCCCGGATCCTCTTTATGCGCCATAAAAACCGCTATCTGATTTTAGTTTCATTACAGTCATGTCTGAGCCGCTGCCAGTGACATACCCAGGATGCTGCAGTTTAATTTCCTGTCCAGACTACTTAGCCCACATCACAGACAAGCAAGCAAATAGGTTCCTTTTGTTGCAGTGCCCGGTCTTTTTCTTTTTCTTTCCCCCCCCCCCCACTCCATATGTGTGTGTATGCACGGGTGTTTGTGCGTGCACGCCGCAGAAGTCATTGTTTACCCTCCCTTGGCTGTCTTTGTGGCACTCCTGCGTCCAGCGCTGTCCACGCCGCTGCCCCGGCTCTCACAGTGCCTGTTCACACCAGTCCAGAGAAAGGACAACACACTAACCCGCACCCTCTTGTCTTGTTTTTTTTTTTGTTTGTTTGTTTGTTTCTTTCTTTCTCCAGAACACGTCAGGGATGGAGTCACAGAATCTGGTGGACGATCTATCGCCAAAGAAGAACACAGTTCTCAAGGTGTGTCCGTGTTTGTTTGTTCAGTCACACTCGGGTGTGATCTCAACACATGCTGTTGACACTGACAAAAAGCTTTTTTTTTTGTACTATTGCCACATATACACCCCAAGCATCTGCAGCGGTGAAGATTGACTTTTAACTTGGGCTCTAAAACAGTGTGGGGGCGGGGCAGAGCTTGACACTGGCCACACACTTTAACTTTCAGCCTCTGAGGCCAGTTTAATTCAACACATTAATCGGAAAGGCCGAGGAATAACTATGTGGCTGAGAGTTGGGTGCGCCCGAACTTGGAATACTGAAAAGTATGTGTGGGTCTGGTCCCTACAGCATACTAATGGTCCCGTGGTGGGGTCCCGCAAGCGTCCATCAGAGGGGAACTACGAGAAGGAGAAAGAACACTGCATCGCCCTGTTTGACCAGTGGTCGGAGGCCGACCAGGTGGATTTTGTCGAGCGCCTAATCTCCCGTATGTGCCACTACCAGCACGGCCACATCAACTCCTACCTCAAACCCATGCTGCAGAGGGACTTTATCACTGCACTTCCAGGTACGGGGGGAAAAAATGCGCTTTGGAGTGGATGTTGGGCAGCACAGAGCCTGACAGATGTCCTGATTTGCATAGATTTTCACCTCTTAAAGGCAATTTTTGTAGAAATGTGAAAAGAATAGCAAGGATGGATAGCTTTTTAAAACAAAAAAATCTGTAAATAATGAGCTGTAACACCAAGCGGACGAGATCGTGTCTATTTAGCAGTGAGCGCTCACTCACTGGGCCCTCCTTCTCTTCCTCTAGCTCAAGGCCTGGATCACATAGCAGAGAACATCCTGTCTTTCCTGGATGCACGCTCGCTATGCTCAGCGGAGCTGGTCTGCAAGGAATGGCAGAGGGTCATCTCCGAAGGCATGCTGTGGAAGAAGCTCATCGAGCGGATGGTCCGCACCGACCCGCTCTGGAAAGGCCTGTCCGAGAGACACCAATGGTGAGAATGGAGATCAGAAACGCGCTCAGAGACGAAGAGGACCCTGTCTGGGGCTCGTTCCGCCTTTGAGCCGCCAGCATCTGGCTGTTGGTTCACAATCAGAAAGGCTGTCGATGGACAGTCGACCAACATTGTCTGTATGCGATGGAGGAACGATGCAGTGGATGCAAAACAGATGCCATTCTTGTGTCTTTCTTTCTTGCCCCAGGGAGAAATATCTGTTCAAGAATCGCACGTCAGAAGTCCCACCCAACTCCTACTATCGCTCCCTATATCCCAAGATCATCCAAGACATAGAGGTAAGAGGAAACCAGGAGGACCTCCATATTCCACCTCTGAACCCTGCCAGCTGAAAATCTGACTAATCTGACCAAAGTCAAGGTGGCTTTTGAATGAAGTGTATTCAAATCTCAATCCGAACCGATTGCAGCTATTCGATGGAGTCCGATGTGGCGTCTTTGTTTGTGTCACTCCAGCCACAGCTGTCTCCTGACGGCTTTCCACCTCACTAGATTTGACATCTGCTTCTCTCCCTCCGACACGTTACGCAACACGAGACACCCCCCCCCCCCCCCCCCCCACGTCCATGCTCGAATCGAGTGCTTCCTCTCCCTTGTTTGTCCCGCTCATTGTGTCTCGTCTCCCCCCCCCCCCCTCTCCAGACTATAGAGGCTAATTGGCGGTGTGGCAGACACAACCTGCAGAGGATTCAGTGTCGCTCAGAAAATAGTAAAGGGGTTTACTGTCTCCAGTACGACGACGACAAGATCATCAGTGGCCTTAGGGACAACTCCATTAAGGTACGTGTGTGCAGCTGAACGTCAGAGACACCCGAAAGTCTTCTACATGTTTGTGTGTGCAAGCAGCAGCCCCGGAGGGAGTCAGAAGAGTTGTCTGTGTGTGTGTGTGTGTGTGTGTGTGTGTGTGTGTGTGTGTGTGTGTGTGTGTGTGTGTGTGTGTGTGTGTGTGTGTGTGTGGCTGTTTATCCACCAACCTGGTTTTTCTGTACTTCTGAATTGAATGTTTTCCTCTGACTCAGTTGCGGCTTATCATCTTATTGTCTATGGCGCTGAGCTAAAACCAGCAGACACGGAGATACAGCACAAGTGAATTACAGGATAAAAGGGCTCAGTAGCAGACCCATTGTGTTTTTCACTTATCTGTCTGGCCTTGGAGGAGAGAGAGAGAGAGAGAGAGAGAGGAGAGTGGAAGATGATGAAGAGGAGGGGAGGACAGCGGGAGGAGAGCGCTGGATTTGTCTTATTGTTTTGAAGGAGGCTGACGCACTCCCGGGATGAGCCGAGCGGCTCTCACGTTCACTCAGTGGGGAAATGGGGCATGAACGCTGCAGAGAGAGTAGAGAACGGGCCGCCCTTAGCCTGACCCAAATCTGCAACCTTTTCCACAACCACTTATTATTTTTTTTCTCTTTCTCCGTCTCCTCATCTGTCAATACCTCTCTTCTTCTCCTCCTCCTTCCTCATTCTTCCTCCTCACAGATCTGGGATAAACAGTCTCTGGAGTGTCTGAAGATACTGACGGGTCATACGGGCTCAGTGTTGTGTCTGCAGTACGACGAGAGGGTCATCGTCACCGGCTCCTCTGACTCAACCGTCAGGTACGATGCGCACCTCGCCGGATTTTGTCCGGCCGGCACGAATCCCCTGTCCGCAAAAAATAAAAAGAACGACTGAGGAGAAAGTCGCAGCGAGAAGCAGGCTGAATGACTCAGCACAGCTGAAGTATCAGTTGTCAATATGTTTATGAGCAAATTCAGAGTTTGAGCACACAGTAGGACATGCACACAGATTGGCATTTCTAGATGTTGTCAAACCAGGACAAACGCATCGTTTTTGCGACCCTGGCATAGTAATTTCTAAAAGAATCCGAGTCAGAACATTTTATCGATCCCCTGAAGCATATTCTATCACTGCATGCGGTGTTTCAGGACACTCAAGATATAGATATGGTGCAAAGCTGTAGGGGAAACATGAAGAGGATGAGCACATTGTCTCCATATATCACAGTCCTAGTAGTAGCTAGTAGCTAGCAATCAGAGCTCATGGCGATAAAGGCCGCTGACTACTAGAGTGTTTGTGCTGGAAATGACGACCAAGGAGAAGAAGAGCGTGACCAAAGATTAAGCTCTCAGGTGAAAGGTGGCAGCCTGTCACTGGAATCGCGCACGTCAGCGGAGGGACCCGTTCCGTTTTAGCTCGGCATTCGGCACGCAGCACCCTCGCCGTGACTCCTTTTTGGAGTCCTCGCGTCTCGGTCACACGAGTCTGGGCAGATGTGGGCTGCGTGTGGACTGCGCCGCCGCGTCCAAAACCGGAGTAGCAGCTCTCGTCTCTGCTCCCGGGACTCGGGCCGGTTCAGCCGTTCGAAACGAGAGAACATCTGCGAGACGTAGCGGCCGCCTCGCCGTCCGCACATGCGCCGGGCGCGGGCCTAATGCGGAACATTTCGCCCCGAGTACATCTGCTATCAAGAAGCGGAGGAGCGATCGAACCGGGGTCACTCCGGAATATAGAACGTCGGCGATGGGTTTTGACATCCTCTGATTGGGAACAGCTTTCCCCAGAAAGGATTGGCCGGCGCGCAGCGCGCGCATCACTTCGTAATGAGTGAGATTTACGGTCATTAGGCGAGATCGTGAGATCCGTTTTATTGCGGGCGCTTAAAGTGCTGGCGCGCGCGCCCGTGTGTTGACACTCGCCTGGCTACCGCACACAGAAGCCCGACATCAATTCTCTTATTACTTCACACTTCAGCCGCACTCGCTGGGCGGCGTCCAAGGAAAATGTGACTTCACTTCCTTAGCAACGGCTTGACAGGCAGTTTGTTTGCAGCGCCGCTCGTCAGCTTTTCCAGTGTGTTCTGCGTTTGACTCCGAATGCCCAGCGGTGCCGTTCGCTAACATGTTCTTCGCGGCCCTGTGCGCGCGTGCGTGCGTGCGTGCGCGCGCGCGCGTGTGCGTAAGTCTCCATTGTAAAACTAATAAACATAATTCCCTCTCATGTCTCCATTGTTTGCCTTTTTCCCTTGCTCCCATGACATGCGTTTTCCACTCTCCGCCGTCATACCCCCGTTCTTTCGTTTCGACCGCGCTTTCCTCATTTTTCTTTCCGACCCCGCGCGCTTCCTCCCATCCCCGTCCTTTTCCACCTTCCTCGACCCCCTGTCACTTCTTCCCCCATTGTCTCCCCTCTCATTTCGCGTCCCTATCCCCCCCCACCCCCCTCTCCCTGACCCTCCCCACCTCTTCTTTTCCTCTCTCGGCCGCCTCTGCCCCCGTCCGTCCGGTCCGTCTCTCATCCTCCCCTCTCCTCGCCCTCCCCCCCTCCCCCCCTCCCCCCTCCGCAGGGTGTGGGAGGTGACGACGGGCGAGGTACTGAACACGCTGATCCACCACAACGAGGCGGTGCTCCACCTGCGCTTCGCCAACGGCCTGATGGTCACCTGCTCCAAGGACCGCTCCATCGCCGTCTGGGACATGGCCTCGCCCACCGACATCAGCCTACGCCGGGTCCTCGTGGGACACCGAGCGGCCGTCAACGTGGTCGACTTCGACGACAAATACATCGTGTCCGCCTCAGGGGACCGCACCATCAAGGTAAGCCGCCTTTGCCTCGGCTCTTGAGTAACGGCCGTCCGTGCCCAGCCTAAGATGGGCCGAACGTCCACAAACATCGTGTGCGTGCTCCGTCAGCTTCTGTGTGAATACCCCGCTCAGCCGTCCTCGGGTCCCCTTGAAGCGAACGAGTTGGTCTGAATGAAAGCCCAGAAACGAGTTACACACACTGGCATGTGACATGTGACTGTTCCGTACGCACCGTAACCGAGTGGCGCTACTCTGCAGGTATGGAGCACCAGCACCTGCGAGTTCGTGCGCACTCTAAATGGTCACAAGCGGGGCATCGCCTGTCTACAATACAGAGACCGCCTGGTGGTCAGCGGCTCGTCCGACAACACAATCCGGTACGGACCTCTAAGCTGTTTTTTCCTTCTTTTTTTTTCCCCAACATGTCCGATTATGCTGGTGTTTAACCTACGTCGTTGGGGAGTTAATTAAAGGTAGAACCTGCAGTGCTTGGTGCGCAGGGTTGCTCACTGACCTCAGCAGGGTTGCAGAGTTTACTCCAGTTTAATGATGGCAGCTCACCGAAGTCATGGTTCCTGTTAATGCATAACCAGTGAGAACTAGGCCACCAGCGTAGAGACTGTGTGTTGGCTTGTGTGCTGACTGGCGCTCTCTTGTTTTTCCAGGTTATGGGACATTGAGTGTGGGGCATGTTTGCGAGTTCTGGAAGGTCACGAGGAGTTGGTGCGCTGCATTCGCTTTGACAACAAAAGGATCGTCAGCGGCGCCTATGACGGGTCAGTCTCATAGAACGCACGCACACACACACACACACAAAGACACACAGCTCTGTGCTTTGTGCGTCCTGACGTTTGCGCCGTCTCGTGTTTCGCCCCGCAGCAAGATCAAGGTGTGGGACCTGCAGGCAGCCCTGGACCCGCGCGCCCCCGCCAGCACATTATGTCTGCGCACTCTAGTGGTGAGTGTCACCGCCCGCAAGGTCGAACATAACGGTGTAGTGTGTTGCCGATGTCGGAGAGCGTGTGACTGAATACGAGTCTGACCCTGGTCGACCACCCTGTCCCTCCTGCCCCTGCGACCGTGTCTCCAGGAACACTCTGGCCGCGTCTTCCGCCTCCAGTTCGACGAGTTCCAGATCATCAGCAGTTCTCACGACGACACCATTCTGATTTGGGACTTCCTGAACGTCTCAACCAATGGCCAGTCGGAGGGGCGGTCTCCCTCTCGCACCTACACGTACATTTCTAGATAGCAGGTAGGAAGGGGCGCTCTGGGAGGCCTGGCTGCGTCGCGTGTCGGCGGGTTCACGCTGCTGAGCAGACCGAGCCGTGTGTGATGGCAGGTGTTGTCTGTGCCCCCCAGGTGGCGCCACCCAGCGCACCCTTTCTCGGAGGAGCCCAGGGCTGATTGACTGATGGGTGCATCCATCACGGAACAAGGAGCCCATCTCTTCTCCCATCTCCTCGTCATCTCTCTGTCCACCTCCTGAAACCCCCACCCCCCCCCCACCCCTCGCCACCTCCACCTCCCCGCCTGTCCTGACAGACTCGAGCTTGTGCCCATTGCCTGCCAGTACAGCGATACGCACACACAAATACAAACACACACACACACACACCTACACACACACATAGGTCAACAATCCCTTCTACAGAACTAATGCAACTCTCCCCAGAAGTTCACCCCGTACTACTAATTTATGTTTGTAACGTACACTTATGGCAGTATTAACTTAGACAACATAGAGGTCACAGGCTCCCCTTTGTCCCCTGACACAAACTTAAAGCAGCTTCTGCTCCTCATTTTCAGACCCTGCCAAAAAGAGGTTTCCACAGGTTATGAAGTCGCTTATAGATATATATTTATACACACACACACACACACACATACACTCACACTCAAACACACCAACACTGACATTGTGGCACAGTTGGACAGAGGATGACCGGAGCTGTGACGTGGGAGACAGACTCTTGACTCGGCTCCAGGAATGGAGGGAAGGATCGGAGATGGAGGGAGTGAACGAGGGAGAGCTGCGTCAGGGGTGACCTCCTCCCCCCGCTCCCTCTCACTCTCTCGCACTCACCCCCCTGTCTCTCTCCACCCTGCCCCCACCCCCCTTCGCCCCCCCCCTCGCCCTCCCTCTCCTCTAACCCCCAGAGGTGCACACTCGCTATTGAAAAAGGGGAGGGGAGCGGGGGGCGCGCGCGCACACTCGAGTTTGCGTGAGTGTGTTTGTGTATGTGGACTTGTGAAGCGGCAGAACAGAGCAGAAGCGTCAAACAGACAGACATGCATGTGAGGTGGCCTCGGGATACAGCGTCCCGGCACGCCTCTGCTTTTTTTTCTCTTTAACTCTTACTTTCTTACTGTTTTTTATTACTGTTTTTTTTTTCTCATTTTATCTGAGTATTTTGGTTCTTAGTACAAAAATCATACTAAGCGTAGTCCTTTCTCTTTCCCTCGCTCTCTCTCTCTCTCTCACACTGTCTCTCCTCATTCTTTCTTCTAACTTCGACCCTTGTTCATCTGTCCCTTGCACTCCATCTTCTCCCCCCCTCCCTCCCCCTTCAGCCCCCCCCCCCCCCCCCCCCCCATCATCTACGTGCTTGCTTTGGTTATGAGAGAAGCTGGAACTCAAGAGCTCAAATTTAGCTGTAAACGGAGTTGTCTTGTCAAAAATTGTGTTGTATATTAAAAATGATTTTTTAAAGAAGAAAATGACCTTATTGTGAATAAAGTACTTGACAGTGGTGGAGTGTTGAGCCAACTGTAACATGAATGAGTGTCTAATTGTCTGTCTGTTCTTGTCTGTGTGTGTTTGTGTGGCTGAATTCTCCATCTGACGTGCAGATGCAACACATGGTGCTTTCAGGCTGCTCTTTGCTGCAGACGGATGGGAACAAAGGATTAAGACGTTTCTTTGTTTTGTTTTGAACTTCACATGCATTGTTCACAAAACTTTCTTGCGTCCAAACACAGTATCTTATTGCCAACCAAAGTATGTTTGCTGACCCGTGAGTTTGAGAGATTTAGGTAGTAAAAAAAAAAAAAATCACGACATGAAATGCAGTACATTACTTCACCAGTGTCCAGGTTCTGATCTCTGTCAGGACAGAATCTGCTTCTTCTTATCTCGGTGTCCAGCTTTCTGGCTATGTGTGCGGCTGAATACTGCCCGCCGCAGCTGTGTTTGGTGCCACCTAGCACCTCTCCGTCTACTGGATGGCGACGAACGTTTGGATCTTTTACAGAGCTCGGATGTGAAGCAGCGCGCGGCCGTGACTCGGCTGCTGCAGTCCAGCTGGTTTCGACCCCTCAGGCCTCGGGGAGGACCTTCAGGACCTCCCAATGCACGATTGGTTTACATTGTGTGATGTCTACATTAATGATGTGCATCTGGTGTTGGCCCCATGCTGAGCTGACACTGACATTATGCTAAATACTTGTAAAAGTCTGTATCGGTAAAGGCTCTGAGGGCAGAACTTGAACCCTCAAGAGTCAGTATATTGAGGCATAACCCTCCCGTACCACCGTGGCATTGATCGGTCCTTTTAAAAACATAGATTTGTTCCATATAATTCAATATGTCGTCGAGGGCTGATGTTTCCAGATACACTTCGCGCTACGCATACTTTTACTTCACATTATTGTATATTTGACCATAGACGTCCATAGGGTCCTCTCCACAGTCAATCACGTGTGCTCGGACTTCTTCAGGCCTTCATCGAGTGAAATTTGTTCAGACCTTAAAACAATAAAAATGAGGGCAAGTGGTTGATGGTTTGAAGAATTCTTGTTTTTTTAACGGCAAAGAGTAAAATAACCCCAGGCCAACCGTGTTTCACTTGCAACCACATTTTATATGCGTTACAAATTCACTGTCAACAGTTTTGATTCCAGGCACCTGCCAGAGAGACCTTCCAGTGCGCAAAGGCTTATTTTCATAATTGTTTCTTGTTAAAATTTTTTGGCTCTAACGTGAAACAAATGTTTTCGGTGTGATGACATTGCTGCAGTTCCTCGGGCGGCCACCAGGTGGAAGCATGGACTCAGCTTTCTCCCGCAGCGTAACGTGTTTATGAGACTCCGGCCCTGGCTGTTTGGCAGCCAAGTTTGGAGCCTAAATAACCTGTTACAGTAGATCACGTAGTCCGTCTTGTAAACACTGTAACTGTGAGGGAGGAATGTATGCTCGGGATGCTGAAAGTGGTGCCTTTAAAGCCCAGATGTGGCGGGTGTTGTGCAGCTCTGTCTGGTTATTGTACAGTGTGTGATCTCTCAGCGAGGGGAAGGAGGGGAGTTGGCCTGCTGACGGGGCTGGTTTCTAAAATTTTCTGGGTTTAGTTTAGTATAGTAGAATGTTTCAAATTCTGGGAATAAGTTATGTGGGATGGATTTGTGCTTGGTGGAGCACCATTAGTATATGATGTGTGTATGTGTTGGATATGGGTGTGTGTGCTTCCTCTGGGTCTGTGGGATTTTGGCCCATAATTCCTGCAGCTCTCAGGTCACAGCTCCGTTCTCACGCACATATTTGGCATTCCTTCCCCGACATGATTACCATACACCTTCCACTCTGGGTTTGGCTACGCAAAATATTTCCATCATTCCCGAGTGGAACTGCAGCAACGTTCCAGAAATGAACAACTCGCCCCAGCACCCCCTACTTGCTCGTCTTTATCCCACCCCCACACCCCGTTTCCCTTCCACCCCACTGTCTCCTCCTTATACCACCCCCCTCCAGCACAGATTCCTGCTGCCTTGCAATAGGAATCCTCTGGTACAACCCTTTTTTCCCCCTGAGTCAGCTGTTTGTGTCTGCCGGCATGATTGGGTCATTTGGCAGCGACATCTCTTCAGTGACCTCCTGCTAGGATGGGGAAGGAAGGGGAGGGATGGGGCGGGCGGGGGGAGAGGAGCAGGATAGATGAGAGGAGAAGCAGCTATGAAACTCTATCTCACTACTGCATGTTTCCCTTCCACTGTTTTGTCTGATGCCTCACGCTGCGTATTCAAGGCAGAGCTCTCCACCATGGAGGTGACTGTTGATTTTTGCACAACAGTTGGAGCTCAGCAGTTTTTCAAAAGGCTCCAGAGTGAAGTTGGTCCATCTTAGATTGGTGTTTTTGCAGCAATTTAACGTCTGAGTCAAGCTTCAGTGACTTCTTGCGTAAACAAGAAGAGCAAAACCTGCGGAATGAGTTTTTCTGCAGCCTTTGAGCATTTCTGCTGGTTTGATTTTGACGTGTTGCAGGGGTCAAGCAGCGTGTTGTTGCATGAACTGCTCTGTCCTGGTGAAATGTAGAATTTTAATAGTTTTACAGTCGCTCCCACACCTGAGGGGAGGATGGGTGTGCCATTGCAGGACCATCGGCCGTTGACTCTGAGGCTGCTGGGCCACCAAAAGTACTGTTAGCTTTCCTTTTTAAGCTATAAAGTATCGATAGTCTATTGATAAATAAATACCATGCAATGCTTATATTTGATCCATTTGATGAATTTGACAGACAAAAATCAAAAAGCCCTGTGTATTTTCATTTGTAGCAGTTGACTGCAACATTGCTTAATACAGCAGCACTGCCAAATGTAATGAGATCAATAGTATGGCACAATCTATCATGGTTAACTTTTTATATTGAATCACGGTGATGAATCATATCATCGTATTGTTCAACCCTACAGAGATTCTCAGAACCAAAGCAAAAGTCTTGAAATTGCTTGTTTTAGTTTTCCAACTGTCCAAAACCAGAATGTTTTCAATTTGGATTAATATCAAACACACTCATATTACAGCAGCTGGAACAAGCTGATGCCGGGTGTTTTTGCCTCACACAAGACATAAACCATGATTGATTATCTAAAATGGTGCCGATTCATTTGTTATCAATCAACTAATTGATCACGAGGGCTGGTCCATTACATCTGGAGCCACGGTTAACTTGAATCCCTTTCCACAAAGACAGGCCCAAGAGTGATGAGCAATGTGAATGTGATGAGGCGGTTTAAAGAGGCCGAGAGACACAGGAAATGTTTCTGTAAGGTTTACTGAGTCGAGAAAGACTGCTGCACACAGAGCTGAAATAAATAAATGAAATAATTTTATCGTAATAATTATAGTAACCATCATAGTAAGATTGCTTATTTAGGGTTTCTGTCTTCTTTCATATATATAATATATATAACTTTCAATAAATTGTTCCCTTTAATATTTTTTCTCCTGTGTGTATGCGATGAGACTTTGGTTTTGTTCCACTGAATGTCCTGGTAGCAGCATTCTGTATCCACGGTATCGCACAGGAGCATCGTCCCCTGGGTCGTTTCTATAGCAATGCTAATCGACAAGGCACCCTCCCCGCCTGCGCTCCTCACCCTCCGCGCCTATAAGCTGAGGGTGTCGCATCCTCGGGGGGTGGCCGTAGTGGTGGAGCAGCGCGGCTGGGAGGAGTTGTGAAGAAGAAGGTCTCCAGTTGTCTTTGGTCGTTGGTTGATTTGGTTTGCGGGTGACTGGCTGGCTGTTTTTGGTGCAGCTTGGTTTTTATACATTCTAGTTCCTAAAGCGTCAGTCCCTGCGGTGAGTTGTCACGGGTTCATGCAGGGACTGGATGGTCCCTTCCCAAAGTCCCTTGTGATCCAGCTTCACTCATGGTTGTTGGTGCACTCTCTCTCTCTCTCTCTCTCTCTCTCTCTCTCTCTCACACACACACACACACACACAAACACACTGTAGCGTACATTTCCTCGTCTTCATCGTCTTACAAACATATTTAACAAGTCATTTGCGCAATCAAACATCCCCCCATTCATCCGACAGTCTCACAGGCTCCCACAAAATTTAGTGAGACAAATAAGTGCGTCACATGTCAACAATGCATTATTGGTCCATTTTTGATCTCTGCAGATCACTCGATCCCTTTGTCCAGTCCACCGTCCTGTCTTCACCTCCCTGTTTTCCCTTTGTCCACAGGCTAAGCACCCACTCTCTTGTTCAGTCCATCTTTCCCACCCTTGTCCTCTCTCTCTGTATGTTCCAGTTGTAATCCCATACTTGACATTGTCCAGCTGGTCCAGCACAGGAGACGTTGAAGGCCTTGTGGTTTTTGCGGTTGTGGAATAAAGGCCTTCGTCGAGCCTGGGACTCTGGCTGCCCTTCAGGATTTCTGTCAGTGTTTCTGGCCTATGAAGGGAAGCAGACCAGGTCCACGGAGCTTCCAGCGATGGACCAGAAATGGTCCAGTTGGTCCGGTACGGGCACTAAAACTGAGAGAAATGATTGCTAACTATAAAGCTGTAGTGGCAAATTAGTAGACGTGAAGCTAAACCCCGTGAATGATTCATGAAGTTTCTGGTCGATATTTCTCCCAACGCAGGACAGTGTTCGAAAGAGATGACTGGTTTAGCTGTTGGCAGGCTCAGGTCGATGCTCTGGTTGACAAGACAGTGGGTGTTAGCTGTAGCCGTTACTAGCGGGGCCCGGTAGCGCGCGCCTTTTTGCCTTTCTTGCTGACGGTGGTGAAGCGGAAGGGCGTGGTGAGGTCGGGCTGCTCCCCCGGCGGGAAGCGCTTCATGAAGTGCACGTCCTGCTGGTTGGGCAGCGTGTGCGGGCCGCGCCGGGGACGCCCTCTTTTAGTGAAGCCCACGTACCAGCCCGTGTGGCGTGCCGACATCAGAGCTGTGTAGTGGTTTTCCAGCACCTTTTCCACAAAGACACAGTCTGCGCTTCGATTACTGGCCTTCTGAGAGGGCAGAGAAACCGCAGGTATGCGCCCGCACAGAGACAAACAAACACACAGAGGGAGAAACAAAGAGAGAGGCTGGTCAGGAAACCGTAAGACCGTTTGATTAACGTGTCTCCGAGTGGAAGACGTCTCACCTTTCCTACCAGCTTGCCACGGCGGTTCATGCACAGGTAGAAATTGGTTTCTTTGCCCCGGATTCTCACCTGGCTTCCAAAGGTGTCGGCCTCCACTACGAGCTGGGCTTGTGAAGGGACAGACAGAGGGACAGACAGACATTAGAGCCACAGGGATCACTGAGCAACATGTTGGCTAAATTCTGTAGGTTTATTACGTCTGTCCATCATCTTATCCCACTGTAATTCAAACTGCTGTCACATGGTTCTGCTGTGGTGCACAGAGGGCAAAGGCAGGGAATACACCCTGGACCGGTGTCTAGTCTACCAAGGGGCACACACTTGGGGCAAATTGGAGTCTCCAATTGACCTAAATATGCATGTTTTTAAACTGTGGGGGGAAAACACCCTTAGAGCTCAGTCTGAGGTCATGATTGCCTATGTCACTGTCTATGCTACCCAGAGAAAACCCACACAAGCACAGGGAGAACATGCAAACTCCATACAGAAAGGCTCCCAGTCAAACCCAAGAGTCACACAGATTTTCCTTTCTATGATGCAACAGGGCTGACCAGCAAACCAACATGTTGTTTATTGGGTTGTATCGCACAAATATAAGAGGTAGAAAGATAAAGCTGTTTCAGATTTAGTGCTCCCTTACTTGAGAGTGAAACGCCTACACGAACAAACCCACTGCCAAGAAGAGTGACATTATTTGCACAGATCAACCAGCTGCCATTAAATCAGTGTTGGCTTTAAACGAGATAAGGCATTCATATTGAATCACAGTTTTGGGATTCATAGTTGCTATTAAACCTGTTGATAAATCACAGACAGATGTAAATGTCTCTGGCTGGACAGATGGTTGTCAGATAAGCCCGGTCGCACACATGGATGTGAGGCCGCTGACCACAAATGGGCCTCGTAAAAAAGATAACAGCCAGGAGTAGACGCAGCCCGGTGGGCCGGGAGGAGCGGGGGAAACGCTCACAGACTGAGTGTCTGTGATACTGCTTTAAAGGTGTGTGCGTGCACGCGCCAGCCTCCTCCTACATGTGTGTGCAGGTGCACGTGTGTTCAGCCTCGCAGGCGATAACGCTTCACCTACTGCACATCTTCAGAGAGCGCTTGTGCCTGTTTAAAAATAAATCCCTAAAATGGTTCCTACATGACCTTAGTCAACAAAGGGGTCAAGAGAAATCAATACCTCCCTCCCTCCTGCCCTCTTCCTCCCTCTTCCCCCAACTCAGCTCGTCTCCCTTCTGCTGTGTCCTGTTTATACCTTCACGCGCGCCCCTTCTCTGCTTTATTCTTTTGGTGCCCCTCTGTAACACTTCACTGCAAATGCTGGTCAGTTTTGGGTGAATTGCTCTGCTTAGGAGCAATGTGTGTAAATAAACCGATAGGTTTTTGCATCTGTGGTCCCATCTGTGGCTTGAAGTGGTGTGTTAGCAACCTGCTGTGTTTATGAATGGCCAGGATGTGCAATATGAGCTGCTGCCGGAGCACGAGCAGAAATATGAACTCTGGCTTTGCGGCTTGGCTTTCTTCTGCCCATTGATTCAGTATGTGGTTTAAGAATGGGTTAGGCATCATTACAGATGGAGAAAGGTGGAGAGGAAGCGGGAGTGGGGGTTGGACAGAGGGAAGAGTTACAGAATGGAAGGAGGGAGGGAGGAAGGGAGAGAGAGAGGAAACCTGCTGTTTTAAATCCAGAGGAGACAACAGGGAGGATGAGAAATCAATGAAGAGATCGATGAAGGAGATGAGTTTCTAACACTCGGCCCAACACTCTACCTGCCAGGCTTCTCCTGCTAACACACTTTTTTCACTAACACCTTCCCTCTCTTTCTCTCTGAGTCAGCAGCCAGTCGATGAGGTCTTTGTACTCCCAAGACAAGCTCCACTGCCCCTCTGCCAAAGCCTGGGGAGGTGTGTGTGTGTGTGTGTGTGTGTGTGTGTGTGTCTGTCTGCACAGTTGCAGTCATTCATGCATGCACTTGGTCAACCTTTAAGTCTTTGTACTTCCAACCGTTGGTGCGAGTGTGCATGTGTGCTTGTGAGTATCTAACTGTGCAAATACATGTAGTTAAGTGATTGCCTGTTTCACTGTGTGTGTATGTGTGTGTGTGTGTGTGTGTGTGTGTGTGTGTGTGTGTGTCTTACCATATTTGTCTCCGTCCTCTCCTCGGGCGCTGATCCTGCGTCCCAACACCTGGACGTGTTTGCCGCTGGTTCGGCTGTAGAGCTGGTAGACCCGGTGATGCCGCCGACTCATGGTGTCTCGCACCTGCGTCTGGTTCTCCACATGCACGCTGAAGTTGACCTTATCCACACCAAGTACCTGCTGGGAATACACAACCAGACACACACACACACACACACATACCAAAGTAGAAACACATCCAGACGGCACAGACACACATACATACAGACGCAGAGGGTCATGTACAGGCTAGAATTGGTATTTATGAGAAATATACGACTTGTCTTATATACTATGCGATCATTCTTTGCCATGCATGCAGAGCCTCACCTGTAATGGATTGCACATCACCAGCAACATCTGGATACATCTGGAAAAAGTAGAAACAGATGAGTTTAGCAATACAGTGTGCAAGCAACGCTGAAAGTTGGAAGAGTCATGCGTGACACCATCATTTCCATCTCTTTCTTCTCTGCCGTTCTTTCTGCTCAACAACCCTTTTCCTTATTGGGTGATTACTCACTCTGGTGGGTGTGTGGCTGGCACGGCCACTTGACGTACAGGCAGGCAGATGTCCAGGGTTCGGCAGACAGACAACACCCAGAGCACTGTTTATCGTTACGCTACCAGCCTTCTGTCCAAACCCTCTTTCTGACCCATTCCTGACTTTTGCCACACCAAAATCTGGCCTCCAAATGACCCGATTGGACCGTGGCGAAATGGCAAACATGCCGAGACAACTAGAACATGTTTTGGTTTGGACATCTAAGGGAACGGGCTGCCTTATTTGGCTGCTCTGTATATGTAGACAGCTGGGCTGGACTACAGGTGTACACTCGGCTATGATGTGGCTTTGGAGAACGATCGGCTGCGGTTACATTTAGAGATGCTATGAATAAGTGAGAACATGAGCTGTGAAGACTGTGTGGAAGCGTGACTTATGGAGGAATTAACTGGTCAAGGGTAATTGTAGTGATGTAGTAATGGGTATAGCCCATATGACAATATAGAACTACCTGTTTCTACCTATTTCGGTAGATCGGGATATTCTCAATTGATATTCTCACATTTTGCTGTGAGGAGAAGGCTTCAGCTGACTGAATACCCCTTACCTGACCTTCCTTTCCCATGGCCAAGTGAAACCACAGACTCTCTAAAGCCAGCGTTTGGTTTGTCCGATTTGTGCTACTGTTGAAACATGGTGGAACAACATGGTGGATTCCATAGAGCAGACGTAACAGACTCAACGAAAATACATTGATTGTTATTTTCAGGCCACCATACACTCAGGAAAATACAACCATGGATATCACATTACATTTCTGCAAATAGGTCCCATCAAATCCAGCACACTGGACCTCTGATTGAAGTTTAAACCTCAACCTTGGATGTATCAAATGTTATTTACAGCTTTAGTAGGGGAGTGATGGTGTTGCGCAAATTCTACCCTGGCAGTCCTTGAACTGCTCTGAATTAGGAGCTGAAGACTTGATGAAGTTCAGAACCAAGTGTGTGTGGGCTGAAAAAGCAATTCTATGAATTTTGTCTTTCCCCTCCTCATCACTTGCTATCTCTCTGCATGCCTCTTCTCTCTCCGCTCCACTTTCTTTCTTTGGCTTGTTGTCCTCCCCGTCTCTCCTCTACTGTCTCTCTCCCTCCCAGTCTCCGTCCACTCTACCTTTCTCCTATCGTTCCATGCCTTTATGTTTGGGGTGAGCGGGGTGACTCCTCCGCACTGTCATGGGCATGCACACAGATGTGCAGATGTGTGCAGGGTGTATGTTTGTGTACAGGAGGAGCAGGCAGCTGACAGCTGGGCCAGATAGCGAGGAGGAGAGAGAGGTAGACTGAAAAGTACACAAAGGGAACAGGAGAAGGCAGGACAGGGGAAGGTGATGTAAGAATAAATAGAGGGGAGATGAAGCAAGAGACGACTGACAGATAATAAAAGAGGCGAGATAAAATCAGAGCGAATGGGGAAATGCACAGATGTGCGAAGGACAAAAAAGACTTTCATTACATCTTGAAGGACGGAGGAGGAAAAAGTGGCAAAATGAGAGACAGTAGTGTAACCACAGAGTGTGGTCTGGCGTGAGAAGTAGACAAAAAGATAAATAACAGGAATGAAAGAGGAGGAGGCTCAACTCACGCACTTCTTAACACATGCTACTGCCTTCTAACACACACACACACACACATATACCATCTTGCTACTTTTCTCTCTTTCCCAACATTTCTTTCCCATAGCTGGTGTGTTGGCCCCTGAGGCTCTCTAATAGATGCAGATATCCCGGGAAATGCAGGAGAGTGTTGGCCCTCACATTTTGCCTGCGCAGCCGAAAAAACCTGAGCGCCTGTGCATTGTGAGGACTCTCAGCTGTTAAAACACCACAGCTGCACTGCCGCCGAGGACGCTGCAGGAAAAGTGCCTCAGCACTGGATTCTCCCGCTCCCACAAAAACCACAGACACTCCATATTATGCCAGCCAAAGAGGGAAAGAGAAGAGGAGAGAAGGGAAAGAGGGATCGGCGTGGGGGTGGGGGAGGGATGAGAAAACGAGAGGAGAAGAGAGTAAAAGTTGGGGAGAGCAAAGACAGAAGGAGGTACGGGGAGAGGGAAAGCCCGGTGCGCTTTGGCCAGCCGCCAAAACAAGCAAGCGTCTGACATCATAAACCTGCGTCCCAGCAGAACCACCATATGGAGGCTGCGGTCTGACTAGCAGGCCTCGACTGGGCAGCAGCACGGAGTGAGAGCGGTCGGCCTGGTGGGACCCAGCACAGAGCAGCGGTTTCGCCTGTGTGTAGCAGTGGTTAGCGTGGTAGGCCAACACTGCGGCAGCGGGCTTCGGCACGGCGCAGGAGTTTCAGATGTTCAGCAGTGGGCCTCGCTGGAGAATAGTGGTTAGTCTGGTGGGCGTGTGATCATCGGGGAGAGGGCCCGCGCTGGAGCATTAGGGAAGTAGAGGGTCTAGACACAGAGCTGCGGCTTTGCAGGAACAGGTTGTTGAGGCACAACGCTTTCCTCGTTTGGCCGAGTTACGATCGAGATGATGGTCACGGTGGAAGTGATAGGCAAGAAGCAAATGAAGTTCCATTCATTGAAACGCCTAAACTAAAACCAGCAGACTAAACAATGAGACGTTCTCCTCCTCCGACGCTGCCAGGGGCGCCATCATTCACCAGTTATTAATTCATACCTTTTTTTTATCTGAGCAAGTATCTTTGGAAACATGGAGTACAGGCCGGACAAGAAGACAGATGTAGGCAGTTAGGTGGGTAAGTGGAGAGAGTGTGAGGGAAACACTGAGAGAGAGAGAAAGTCAGACAGACACCAGCAGCAGCACACACCCTGTCCAGGTTGTGTGAGGAATGAGAGGTATCTGGAGATGACTGCCATCTGGGAGAAGTACAGCCGACACAAAGAAAGAAAAATAAATCCTTTGGCTTTTAACAAGACACACCTCAAATGGGCAAACTCAAGCCCCCTGAGTCTGTATCCTCCTCCCTTAGATTTGCTCTTGGCACTTTATCATTTTCCTATCCCACTAGATAAAGTCGGTGTTATTTGACTCAACTTCTGAAATATTTTCAATCAGAGCAAGGGGAAAAAAACATTTTCTTGGTGATGGGGAAAATGGCCTCTTTTTTTTGAAGCCAGCTCGGCCATCCCTGAAGTAAGTGCAGATGGTGATGGAGATGTTTATGGCAGGTTTTATGAGTAACAGGGCCCTGACTCTGACCCAGTGACCCTGAACTGTCAGCCAATCAAAACAGGGTATTTCCATGGCATGTTTTCTATGGGGACTGATGAGGAGTGATGTAATCGTTTGACACAGCAACCCTCCTCTCCATCGTCTTCATCTGTGTCTACGGGGCCTGTGATAGTTTAAACAAGCGAGGGAAGGAGATAAGAGCTGAATACAATTATGACATGATGAAGTGATGACTTACAAGACGGTCAGCGTGGAAAGAAGGGGCCACATTGCTTCCCTCCTCCACTATGGAGCTTGGCCCAGAGACAGTCTCCTCGCTCGGTCTGAGCCAGTCCGACAGTCCGGAGAGTCTGTGGTCTGAATCCACCAGATGTTGTGCACAGTCAAAGATTTAGCAGACACTCCTGTTGGCATCGGTCCCCCCGGCCTGGGTAGATGTGCGGGGCACGGGCTCTTTGGGCTGTGAGGCCGGGGCAAGTAGTGTGCCACTGTGTGCAACCTCAAACAGCTGGAGACGGGAGCGGCGCGTCCCCGACACGGAGAGGAACAGGTGAACGCGCGCTCACGCGTCACAGATATCCAACTCCGGGAGACCTCGATGACCCCCCCGCAGGGATGCTGACCTTCTTCTGCGTAATCCACACAGGGGCGATGGTAGAGGGACGAGAAAAAGTGTTGCAGGCTGGAGCAGGAGGCAGGTTCAGTCCCAGCACAGCTGGCTCTGCAGCTGCTGGAGGTGGGCTACCTGATGGAGGAGGCTGCGGGCTGGAGACGGGGGCTCTGCAGGCGCAGGGTGACGCAGGGCGGTCATGACTGCGCCCCCACGCTGGTGGGTGACACCGAGGGACAGTGTCCGGCAGCGAGGGTGAGAAGGTCCCGGAGCGGTCCAGCTCCGAGGGGTGTATGGTGAGTGCTGAATGAGAATGGGAGGAGGGGAGGATAAAGAGGGTGAATGGGGAGGGAAGGAGGGAGGGAGGAGGGGGGTGGCCGGAGAGGATGGGAACAGCTGTGACCACCGGGAGGAAATAACAGCCGCACTTTGCACCTGATTTTGCGGACTTAACCGCTGGAATCAGCCGCTGGTCGCCGCCTGGCTTCTGCTGCGGTCCTCCCTGCGCCCTGCCGACACAATACCAGCCAAAACACAGCACGATGACATCACCTCCGAGATGTTTCAAGGGGGGAAAATGCAATCCGATCTTTTTATTTATTTTTTTAAAAACGTAGAAAGTTTCTCTGAAGAGGAGGGGGGGGGGGGGGTGACGGCGAAAGTCTCCTGGTTCAGAGCAAAAGAAAAAGAGCAACTCCTCCGTGCGCAGGGAGAGAGAGAGGGAGAGAAGAGCAGTGGAGCTCTGCAGTTTCTGAAGGAAAAGTTAACACTGCTCCCAAAATCGCACTGACAGATCGACTCCCCCACTCCCGGACCTGCACCGTCCCCTTCCTTATATCTGCCTCTGGTTCATTCAGTCACCAGGAGAAAGGAAAAAGCAAAAAGAAGAAGAACCGAGCCGTGCGTTTTTTTATCCAGATATTACGCAGATCCCTCCAAAAAAAATTATCCCAAGGTTTCCTTCCATAAAAAGCTCTTCTTCTTGAGGGGGACTGCACAGGAGAGGCGCGTCGGCAGCAGGCACAGACCTCACTCCAAGAAAAACCAGAACAAGATTTTAACAGACGCGGATCAATCCTCCCTCCCTCCTCCCCTCACTCCCTCCCACCTCTCTCGCTCTCGCTCTCGCTCTCGCCCTCTCTCTCTCTCTCTCTCTCTCTCTCTCTCTCTCTCTGCCTCAAACACACACGCGCACACACGCACGCATACGCACATGCACACTTATTGGATCAAAATGGGATTAGTCAGTCGCTATGCGATGCCGACCCAACTTACACTGCAAAAATATCCATTTTAACAAGTGTTCCGTTCTATGTGGGGGGAAAAGCACATCTGCGCTAATGAGGTGAGATAATTTCACTTGTTTACAGCACCGGGGCAACTTCGAATCAGGCCATTTTCTGGCTGGGACCATGTTTGAACTAATATTTGTTTGTGGAAATTCCTGAAACAAGTAGAATGCATTGGAAACAATCTGGATGATGTCATGGTATCGGAGGAATTTCACTCGTTTCCAAAAGTTAAAGGAGAAATGTGTTGGGTTCCTGACCGAGAAAGTGACAGGGAGAAAAAAAGTTTGTTTTCCCCGGAAAACAAAAGGCACCTGCACCTCAGTCAAGTGAGCATCTGTCTAAAAAGCAGCAACTTCTCGCCCTCCATTATCTACCCTGAAGATAACCTCACCCCCACCTCTCTCAGGATGGAGGGTGGAGGGCAGCGCGCGCGCACACACACACTCACACGTACACACACGCTCACACACCCTTCAGAGCCACCGCGCTTTCAAGTAATGTATTTTGACTCCCCATTTCATAACTTTTAAGTTAAACCTTAAGAGGGAAAAATGAAACGGAGAATGAGAGACAGTCGGGAGGGCGGTATGTAAGCACGGACACGGATCCAAAACGAACATTTCTCAGGGATTTCGGCAGCAACGCCCGCTCTGCGCTCCCAAAACTCCCTCTCACCGCCGAACAACCGCAGACGGTCAGCCAAGCCAACACAACACTCCTGCCATACCTTTCATTCACACACACACACACACACACACACACACACACACACACACACACACACACACACACACACACACACACACACTGAACAGAGAGAATAGAGGGAGAGTAGCCTAAATTTGTGCGTGTGTGTAATAGAGGTGGGATGGGGTTGGCCTCATACATCAGGGACAGTTATCTTGGCTTCAAATGTATGCTTATTCTTTTCAACATTGTACTTTGAAATCTCTCATTTTCACTGTCTTTCTCTCTATCGCTCTCCCTCTCACACACACACACTCAGACTTCTGCAACTGGACAGGGTTGAGCTGGGCTGGGTAGGGGTACTGTGGTTGAATGCCTTTCCAGTCATGCTCCATAGACAAGCCTCTGGCCTTCGTTCCTACTACTGGCTCTCTCCGTCTTTGCACCTGTGTCTGCTTGCTTTTTTTTCGCTGCTCACCGCACTGCTGCAAGGGACACGAGTGTAAATGTTGTGGAGAGGGATTTGAACCACATTCTGGTGGAGCGGTATGGGCTCCGTCTGGTACTCTTAAGTCCAGATGGAAGGGTTCATAGCTGGGACTGTAGCACATCTTGGTCCAATGGCGGTGTAGGAAATAGCAGACAGAGCAGAATCCGTTCCGATTCCGCACACAAAAAGCATGATTTAACAGTAGTAGAGGTACGTCTGTAGGTAAAAATGTATTCCAAAGGTGGAACAAGACCAAGCAGTTCAAAGTCCAATTCAAGGTTGATTGTTCTTCCAATGTCTGCATGGGTTTTCTCTGGCAATGCCACTTACTCCCACAGCCCAAAACACTCATTAAGATCAGTTGCTGACTCTGACGTTGCTCGTAGATGTGAGTGTGACAGTGAATAGTGTGTGTGTACGTGCGTATGTGTGTGTGTGTGTGTGTGTGTGTGTGTGTGTGTGTGCTATTTGAGCTGGAGATAGACACCTGCAGAAACTGATGGATCTGCAGTCGGTAAGATAGGTAGATAGATAGATAGATAGATAGATAGATAGATAGATAGATAGATAGATAGATAGATAGATAGATAGATAGATAGATAGATAGATAGATAGATAGATAGATAGATAGATAGATAGATAGATAGATAGATAGATAGATAGATAGATAGATAGATAGATAGATAGATAGATAGATAGATAGATAGATAGATAGATAGATAGAAAGATAGATGTGTTAATGAAATGTATAAATGTTTTTAAACTGCTTGCTATGTGCATAAAAGCATTAGTACTAAATGAAGCTGAGCGGGAAAGTACTGAAAGAGACGAGCATGCTTTGCATGTCAGCCTGACCCTTGATTGTGTGACTATCTGCTACAAAGCTGGATTGTGTTGGATTGTGCATCCTTGAAGCAGGAAGATAACAACCGCCATGTGACAAGAGGTGTTCTCCAGTTGGGATGAAAAATGTATATAGATCTGTGAGCACTGAACTCTCCTTCAGTGCAGATTTGAACGTAACCATTCTCTGTACTCCTTGCTGCAAGTAAACCTTACAAAAGACTTTTTATTAAGACTAATTATTACACTTAAAATACAGTCCTACAGAGCAAAGTTTCTTGACAGATTGATAGCTAATAGCTAATCTAATACAACCAATATCTCTATTCCTATGATAAGCAGTAGGACCATCTATCCATGGATGGACAGAGGTACATTTGGTGGTGTAAAATTGTCCCAACGGACCCTAATGCAGAGATAATCTTACTCCCACTATAAATCTGTGAAATTTATGTCGCACTGAGGTTCTTCTTGGAAACAATGGTGCACCTGGCTCAGTGGTATGAGCATAAGTTTGGGTTGAAATGTGAAAAGAAAACAGAGAACCAAATTAAATTGAGCCCGATCCACATCTGGAGCCATGGACAGTTGCAATAACATGTTGCTGCGCTAACACTCAAACCTCAATTGGAACTGCGATTGGTTCCTGGCCAAACAAAGCTGTACCTGCAGCAAGACTAGGGAACGATTAAGAGCTTGAGTCGACGTAGGTTGAAGATATTTGACAAGGGTTTCAGCTCGCAGAACAGCAGGATTTCATGCAACCAAATAGCTACCGGGGTTTGGAAATGACAACTTCTCCTTGCGCTTCACTCAAAAATTAACATTAAGTCAAACAAGAAAAGATTCTAAAGCAACCAGGCTTGTTCTCTCTCTCTCCATCCCTCTCCTTCTGTCACTTGTTCTCATTCATTTTCTGTCCTCCCTATCTGTCTCTTTAATCTCCCCGGCTGTTTTTTATCTGCCCACTCTGTCCCTCCCTCTGTTTGCATCCAGCGTATTGATTGCCCATGTCTTTGCCTCTGCAGCTCCTGCCTATTGATCACCAGCTAAGATGCGCACACACATGCACAAACCAGTGTACACACACACACACAGACACACGCACACACACACACACACGCACACACACACACACACACACACACACATACACACACTTCCCTCACATAGACAAATGTCCCTTCTCCCTCCTCCCCTCCACGCTTGGACACCATCTTAATTTCATGCGGGCCAACTTTGCCACTTGCATTATTTATATATGCACATGTGCCTGCACTCACATGTGCACAAACACACACAAAGAGACACACTCCAGGACACCTTTTTTTTGCATACACCCTCTGTTGTGTTGAATAGACTTGGCATTGATGGACGTTATGCCTTTGTGCTCCTCTCTGGACTCATTAAAGTGAATGAGACCCGTGTGTGTGTGTGTGTGTGTGTGTGTGTGTGTGTGTGTGTGTGTGTGTGTATGTGGGTGTGTGTGTGTCTGAGGCCCTGTAGCTGCTGTAGGTCTGGGCCCACTTGCCGTCCCTCTATGTGCATCTCCTTCACTCCTCTTTGACTGGGCCTGCAGGCTTCTTCATCTAGGGAGCCTGGTCAATATGGCCATTCTGTCTAGCAATTAACATCGATCAGCGCTCGTCAATACCGTCAGCACCCAGACAAAGACCCAGGGTGCATTGCGCATGCTTGCCCTTTCTCTATCACAGTCCAACAAATCCCCAAACAGCACTCTCATTATATGAGGGTATTCTGGCCTGACCCCAAGGTCATCTTAGAGGAGAGGCATGGTGTGTTGGACTCTATGTTATGGGTGACTGGAGTGGAACCTAATGCAGAGCTCAAAGCGTTCCGAGCCGCGGGTCAGTTGTTGACTCATTATGACAGTTGTGTGTGTGTGTGTGTGTTACGATATTTCTGGGTGTGCAAAGACAAGTTGGCAGACAGACGATATCACCCCCCCCCCCCCCCCCCCCCCGCTGTGCACTCTCAAGTGTTAAACACTGTGAAAACTTTGAACAGTGCAAATGCAATCCATCATCCTGGTGACACACTGCAGATTTGGAGTTCTTAGATGTGTCAAGTGCAGCGGATTGTGTCCAATTAGTTTTGTCTATAAGGTATGGGCAGTATATGTTTGGATGGGAGGAGGGGCCGGGGAGGCAGGCCTGGGAGAGACGAGCTTGTGGCTTTGATTAATACCTGCAGACATGGACTTTAAACTTCACATCAGATGTTAAGATGTCAGCCTAACATCGGTTTCTGGGATAGATATCCCTACTCTGTTAATCACGGGCCAAGTTTAAACTGTTCCCCAATGTGTAAATGTATGAGACACTTAATAAAGGCCCTTTGATGACAGGGGGGCCCATGCGAAGTCAAGGAATGTGTACAGTGTGCCGGGCTTTGAAATGAGAACCTGTTCGCCACTTGTCTGCGTCTGCGAGATGAGAGAATCGACAGCTGCAGCTAAGTAAGAGCAGGAATTAATTAGCGGGGAGCCGTTTGTGCGATAGTGAGCCATGGCTGAGATGAAGAGAAAAGCTAAATATTGTTTTTATTAGCGGCGATGTTGGTGGTGCACAGCCTGCTCCCTTCTCTCGCTTACCAAGATTAATCCAGCGAGTATGAACGTTTACTCTCCTCCCTCCCAGAATCCATTGCAGCTGTTGTCTCTATACATAGCCCAGCCGAAGCCCTGGAATAACTTTACTTTGACACTTTCAAGTTGGAGGGTTTGATGCTGCTCTGGACCCATGTCAGGGTAATTATTCATGCAATCTAGCTTGTCAGTGTTATGCCAAAGGCTGATTTATGCAGACTGAATCGTGCCCAGGTAGACGTGTTCTTTGGGCCACACTTGCCTTCTTAGTAGGACACATGGTACAATTTTCGTTCTGTGTGGTGTTTTTTAGTGGCCTCGGGGGGCTATTGTCATTGTTGCAGATGAGGTTTGCCAACATCTCTAATAACACAAAACACCTGTGTCTATCTAGATTAACGTTATATAATACCGACTTCAGATCTGACGACATATGCAATCCAGCAGCAAGAGTTTTCTCATCTCTGCCCCTTTTGCCATCTGGCAAGACTGCTTGTTGAAGTCTAAGCCCTTTGCATTGATGAAGTGATATGTTAAAAAACCCATAAAGACATCAAACGTGAAAGGCATCATCCTCATATGCACCTGGATCGTATATCAGCATCATTGGAGATCCATGACAGAACCACATGAAGGGGCCATGAACTCATGACAGAAACAAATTTCACCAACAATAGGCACCATCTGAATATCTAAGTCGACATTTAGACACACAAAGCCGAAGAGGAGATTAACATTTAGCAGACATCTTTACCAAAACCACAGAGGAGAAACATTCAAGCTGCACATATACAGAAGATGCTTCAACACAAGGCGGTAAACACTAAATAAACCAGTGTGATGGAGATTTATGGTATGACTGGCACTGCACGCTTGATTGGCTCAGAAGAAGTTAATTGCATTTGACCAATGAGGTTGTACATAAATACGCAACGCTCTGCGACTGGGTAGATGTTTGTTTAATTATGGTCCCTGTGGTTATGTGTGTTTGCTCGAGCGAGAGTGTCCTGACCCTCAACGCAGTCTGTGCACTGAGCTAGTGTGTGAGGTTTGTGGCAATAGTGCAAATGGTTTCGAGTACATGCAAAGATTGTGTCAACAAGAGCATGCACAAAGTTGTGTGTGTGTTTGATGGCTTCTGTGTGTGTGTGTGTGTGTGTGTGTGAGAGAGAGAGAGAGAGAGAGAGGGAGAGTTATCCTGTGCTGCCCATGCATAATGATCTGAATTGCAGCTGTGGCTTGTGTTGGACGCTGATCTGGGATGTCTTTTTTTTCTTCCTGTTTCATGTTCAGGCGCTCGGCAATGGAATCCATCGCTGATCATGGTAACCTTCACTCTTGTCATCATTTCTGTTCATCTCTTAAACACTCCTCCTCCTCCTTCTCCTCCTCCTGCCCTTTACTCCTCCATCCTCTCCTCTCTCCTTTGTGCTGCTTCTAATCCCTCTCACCGTGTCCGTTTCTCTCATTCTGTTTTTTTCCTCTTCCCTGCCCCTTTGGCCTTGCCACCGGGCAGAGGAGGAACTGTAATGTTTATGAAACCCTTTAATGTGCTATGTAATTACCCTGGCACCACCTCCCATCATTACTCATGCCAATAAAGCACCTTCCCATTGACATGTCAGAGTGCAGAGCAACAGACAGAAAAAGAGCGAGAGAGGGTTATGGTACACACACTTTCCATCATTCAGCCCCCCCCCCTCCTCCTCTTCATTACCCCCCCTTTCTTTTTCTCTTCTTTCCTTAGACTCCATTTGTTCTTCTCTGTTTTTTGTCATTTCTTTCATTCTTTCCATCCCCGGCTCCTTCCTTTCTCACTGTCTGCATCCCCTTCTCTCTGGCTCACTGTGACTTCTGCCAGATGCCCAGGTGGTGGTCAATTACAGCACAACTTCTTTTTGGAATAACAAAAGCATTCTTAAACGTGCTCCAGTGAGCCTATTTTAGGACGACTCCTCTGTATGTTGGAAAGTGGGTGAATGGACTGTGGGAGCGAATGAGAGAGGCAGTGAGAGAGGACTTATAAAAAAAAAAAAACACCTACTGAAAGAGTGTAAATGAGGATGCATAAAACAGGCAGGCAGCTGCAGGAGAAGGCTGAATGATGCATTCCTTGAACAAATTGTTGTGAGTAATGCAGACATGTTTGTTTATGCTAAAAACTTCCATATGCAATTAACACGTACTGTGAGCCCCTCACAGCAGTTGCTCCCTTTCCAGGGCATCCACCCATGCTAGTCTGCTGGTCACCATACCTCCCACTTCGACAGCTGGGGCCCTGGCCCTTCTTCTGTTAGCGGTTATGCTAAGACCCCTAGCTTTTCTCTGCCTTTGCAGGGAACGCTCAAACCCCATTTGTCGCCTTAACGTGGGGCTGTTACTCTAATACCCTCTGCCCAGCTCTGTTCATCTGCAGCTGCCTCTCGCTCTTCCTCTGTCCTGGCAAAATCCTCATTTGTAAGACAAATATTATAACAAATTAAGCAGCAAAACAATGGGTGGGTGTCTGCCTGACGTCAGCCTGCATTTCATTAGCAATCGCTAGGCTAACGCGTTCCATATGGAGGAGCCTGCAGGGTAGCCCCCTGCTGCCCAGCCCCAGCCTAGCCCAGCCCAGCATGGCCCAGCGCGACGTGGTTGCCACGGTCTGCCCCCACCCTCAGCCTCAGTCAGCCCCCAGTTCGGACCCCATCCGGGCCCCCGCCATTATGTCATCTTTAATTTGGACTTGTCACACATCACCTGACACCTACCCCCGTCATGCTGTAACCTTTTGTCCCGTTGGAGTGAAAAAGCACTCCCGAGGCTTTCTCCCTCTCCTTTTCTCTCCCACTTTGCCTGTTGTTTTATTCTCCCTTTTCTCTGCATCCGTTTCTCTTTCTCTCACGCTCCTTCTCCCTCTTGCTCACACACCATGTTGGCTTCTATCACCCCCCACCTCCCCTGCTTAAACTTCTTACTTCTGGAAAACCCACCTGCCTTTCCCCTTTGCCCTTTGTCATTCAGACTTAGATATGAGTGTTTCTGTGCATGTCTCTCTCTCTATGTGTGTGTGTGTGAGTGAGCAACCACAAAAACCGTCAGACAGGAATCTGATGACACCTCTGCCCCGTCACCTACAGCCCTTTCCCATACCCCCGCCGGATGAGCTGAATGACAGTGATGTATGGGAAGTGACAGTCAGAGGAAAATTAAAGCATTCTGGAAAGAGCTAAATTATAGCACATGACAGGATTCTGGAGACCGACTGGTGTGTTGGACAGAGCCTTGGACTTCTGGAGAGCGGCAGAGCCGTGGGGCTGTCTCCTGTGATGGAAATATGGAATGTGACAGATTCCGGGATTTTGATCGAGGAAGAAGAAGAAGAAGAAGTACAAGAAGAAGAAGGAGGCTTGGTGGATTCACGATAACATGCATGAGTCTATGTGTTCAGCGTGTGTTTGCATGTGCACTACAGGTGTGTGGAGACCTCTTCTGAGCACTGCTTCATGTGTGTGTGTATGTTTTGTGTGTGTAAGCGTGCCCTCTCCTGCCCTGCGTGTCTTTGTGCATAATCAGGTGTACTTTTTTTGACCCGTGTGCACTGTTGTGTGTGTCTCTGGTAGCCGTCCCTCATCGCAGCTCCGTTCTGGTCTCTGCTGCAGCTTCACCCTCCTCTCCCGCTCGGCCATATGCTTCTTGTTCAGCTCTATCATACCCCATTTTATTTTATTCCTTTCTGTTGCAAAAAAGTATGACTAACTGCAACTCTTGTAAATACCTCTGCCGATGTATCCTTAATGATACAGATTGTATTTTTTGGCTTTTACTCGCCTGAGACTGGGTCGTTGGAGGATAAAACTGCAGCCATTCAAAACTGGAGGGGGGTTTGTAAACTCTATTTTTACATCTTGTAATTCATAACTCCCTTTTGCTTCTGCAAGAAGAAAAATGAATGAATCAAGTAGTGACAGCTGGTAGACAACCATTTGGTTAAATTATTCTCTTCAGCTCAATAGCCTGTATTCAGCTTGGTCGGAGGAAAATGATTTTTTTATGATGAGGGAACTATTTTGGATCCAAATAATCTGGGAAGAACTGCAGTGCTAACCAAAGTGAAAGGAAACCTCGTAATAAAACAGTGAAATGGAAAAGAAGGTGGAATCACAACTTAATTGTCTTCATTTAAATTCCTTTGTATTGAGGAAAAGCTGAAAAAATATTCCCACACATTTCTCAACATTGCCCAGCCATGAAGAAGCTGCTTCTTCACTGAGCCTCATTTTTGTCTGAACTCCGGTGCAAAGCTGAAATGTTAATCTTTTCAGTAAACACGTTAGTGATTTGATAAAGAACACTGAATGGAGGAATATAACAAATGAAGATGGTGCCACAGGGGCCACGGGTGTCACCTGGGGGTTTGATGGGCATTTGAACAATGTGGCTCATTTGCTTGGTCTAAAGCAAGTGGAGTAAATATATAACGATTCTTTAATTATTCAGGGGCGCCTTTTGTCTCATTATTGTGCAGTCATTCATAACGATTATTACCCACTATTAATTATAATGTTATGATCAATTGACAGAAATAAGTAATTTTAAAAAATCCTACAATATTGGACCGTGCTTTGAATTGGTTTAATTGCTGCTGATTCTAAATACTTTTCCTGTCAATCCACACTGACTACAAGCAAAGCAGAAACAAGGCATCTGTCTTAGCATTCAGCTGTGGAAATGGAGCACTCAAAAATGAGCTGAATCAAACATTCACTCATTTAAACGTAATATTTTAACATAATGGTTTCCAACTGGGAGAGTTCCACTGTCGACATTTCAATCACAAGCCTCTGTTTTCCACAGTGGGTTAGTGTGAGCAATGGAGTTTGCTCAGTTGACATGGATCAGAATCAGATTCCAAGCAGTTATACAACTTAGTTGTACGGTTATGAGAAATTGTTTTGGTGTTTGGTGCAAAATGAGCAATGTAAAGAGCAAAAGTAAAATATGAACAGCAACCGTTCAAATAAAATGTTTGTGCATATGGAGTCCATGCATGTGTGTGCAGGTCTGTGCAATGTGTGCATGAATAGGTGAGACCATATCTTAAAGGTAGGTACTACATAGGACCATCAGAGACCCATACACCACAGAAAAAGCCAGTGAAGTGGAAAAGAGGAGTAAAGTCATATCCACTATCTTAGCTCTTTAAACCCTTGCATTGTTGCAGGGTCTGCAGGTGTCTAACCCCAGCACACGTAGGGCAAAGGCAGGAAACACACCCTGACCAGTCCACACATACACGACATACACATAGTATACACTCTCACATTCACTCCCAGGGGCAGTTTGGAGTCTCCAAAATAAACAAATATGCATGTTTTTGCTGGGGGAAAAACATTAGTACCCATGCCCAAACATGACAAACATACAAACTCAAACCCTTGGCCTTATTGTGAGGTGACAGTGCTAACCAACATGTTGCCCGTGACTGGTAAAACTACTGTTTCGAATGCAGTTGAAATCTTCAATGACTGTTAGCGACCATTTTCACTTTATCTGTAACACTGAGAGTCTAGATTGCCTCCAAGTGTGAATGTCTGAGTTAAAGGTGTGTGTATGTGACCAGTAATGGACTGGAGACATGTCCAGGGTGTTTTCCCTGCCTTCACCCTGTTCACCTGGAGACAGGCATCTGCTGCCCTCTGTGATATCATTAGGTAAAAAGTGGGTTAGATGATGGTATGACAATGACTGTGTTGTTTGGAATGGACAGTGTAGAGCTGGATCATACACAGATGTCATGGGCCGAATGTTCTGAAAAAACCCAAACCACCACTAGTGAGCTAGGGCTGGCTCATGTGATAGTGTAATGTAAGGCCGCATTTTGTCTCCTAATGCAATCAATAGCATGGTCAGATCGCATGCCATTACTTTTACAAGTCATCCTCAATAATTTTCAAGTTTAAAGGACTTCAGACAAAAACAACAGTGCATTTCTGATGCTACAACACCACGTGATGCACCACCACAGTTCTGTCCCATGGATGAATGCCAATCAAAAACTAATTATGGTTTGATGAAATGGAAATTAAAGTTGTGCCTAACCTGCAGAAGGGATGCGGTGAGCCCCTCTGATTTAAACTTGTGTCTCCATAGGCGCGTCAGGTGCTCGGCTACGTCTCTTATTCACAAGGTTTTTTGTCTTTGTTTTCATTCTGCAGTGAAACCGAGATGTAAACCATGCAGACGTAGTGGAACTGCAGCACTTGAGCTCTGTTTTCAACCAATAACTGTCACATTATGTGAGCTGTACTTTCAGCACACAGCTAAACTCACAATGCCTGCACACTCAAAGCAGCGAGGCTGGCTTATAAAATGACAGTGGTGGAGTGGTAAATACCAGAGTGACAACATCAGACATTTGTTTAGTGAGTTTGGAGTGTCTGGTTGCGCGGTATGCTCAGTAGCAGTGTGTTTTCAGTGGCTGTGTCGTGTGTGTTGTGTTGTATGTGTGTTGGGGTGTGTGTGTGTGTGTGTGTGTGTGTGTGTGTCGTTAAAGCATGGTTTGTTCGTATGAGTGCAGTTTACTGTGTGTGTGTGAGTTCATGCATGTGAGTAAACCGCGTCAGTAGCTTGTACATCCAGTAGCACGGTGTGCGTGTGTGTGCAGGTGTGTCTGTGTGTGTATTTGTGTGTGGGTGTGTGTGTGTGTGTGTGTGTGTGTGTTGGCTCTCTGTGGGGTTGTTGGTTGCTCATGCTGGTTGGAAGTTTATGATCAGTATTTTCCGGCTTGCATGACTTAGCGTGTGAAAATCCATTCACACCCAACACAAACACACACTCACACACACGTACACACAGACACACACACACACACCATATGAACACACACAGTAATGGTGTGCGTGTGTGTGATGATATTCCATGGTGTGTCCATTACTGTATGGTAGTCTTGGTAGCGGTGCAGTGTGGGGGGAGTCAGTGTGTGTGTGTGTGTGTGTGTGTGTGTGTGTGTGTGTGTGTGTGTGTGTGTGTGTGTGTGTGTGTGTGTGTGTGTGTGTGTAAGTGTTCGACTTTGTGTGTTTGTGAGTGCAGCTGCATGTCGGTGTGCATGGAATGAGTGTAAAAGACATCAGACACCACCGTTAATGGGCTTAATCAATGACAGATGAAATTCCTGTTGTTTTTCTCACCGCAGCACTGTCTGCTCCAATAGAAACAAGGCACAGAATGTGCAGAGAGACTGATGGGGACGACTGAGGTTGGAAATCATACTCAAACTCTCAGCCACCATACACACACACACACACACAGACACACAGCGAAGAAAGGTTCTACCTTGGCACGGACCTGCTTGCATTTTGCTCTGCCACGGAGTTTACGAATAGCATGAAATATGCATATTACAAATAAACTATGCGTACGCTGGTCTTTGACTCTTTTACACACATATGTCCGCACACACTCACTCACACACACGCACTTGCCAAAGTCCTTTCTGTGCTCCAGCTGGGGACCCAGCTGCAGTGATGTCATTGCTTGCTGCCACTTTGCTGATTGTGACTCTTATTGAAAGCAGAGCACTTTGATTCGGCTTCAAGAGCGGTCACCGTGTGCATACACGCGCAACGTGCAAACACCAGAATGGATTGCACGCATTATGCACATACGTACGCAAAGGGTTCGTGACATCAACACGCACACACATGCACACACACACACAGAACACTTTAAGGTTGGATCATAGCGGCCACATCACTTTAACGGCACTTTTCGAAAGTAGACACACAGCTTGGATACTCAGGAGATGAGATGGAAAGCAGGATGAGTGGGGGGGGGCAGAAAGGTTGTGTCCCTGACGACGATCCAGGGTGAGAGAGAAAGACAGAGGGAGAGAAGGAGAGAGAGCAAGGGGTGGGGGGCAGCATTGACAGTTTGCTTTGAGAGGAGAGATAAGAGAGATGAAGTTACGCAATCAGGGAATGTCTCCTTCTGCTTCTCCAATCTATCCCCAAATACATGCATCTCCCGCACGCGTGTAAGTTTATGCACACAAACACCTTCCACGCAGCACACTGACAAACACACACTCAGCAATGTGTACAGATATGGGTACACATACACACTTTCTCACACACACAGTGTGAGAGATCTTTGCCAAAAGTTTTTCAGACTATCAAAATCTGATATAAAACATCAATCTCCTCTTAACCTCTGCAACAGACAGATGCACGCACACACACACACACGCACATGCACGCACACACTCGCACACTGAGAAAATCGGTTACAAGACTCTGTGAGAGTCCTGCCAGTGTAAAAAGCTGCAAACATATGAGAACAGTTCTGAACAGTTTCCCCATATTATGGTCCATCTGGAGTCGTCCCAGCAGCCCCCCCCCCTCCTTCCTTGTGCACTGGCCTTCGCTGTGTGTCCTCACTGCCAGTGGCACCATCTCAAGTTCTCAGCCCTCCATCACCTCCTCCCCCGAGACCTTTCTACCCATTCATGTCCTCAGACTTTGTTTGCCTCTTTCTAAACCTTTTTGCCCTGTCCCCTGCACCGTTCCCCCCTTTTCTCCCATCCCTCTCCACCTCCCCTCGGCCGCCTCCCCTCCTCTCTCTCCTCTGTCTTGTATACACTCGTCTGTTGGCATGTCCTCTGTCTTTCCAGCCTTTGAAGGCTTTTCAGGCTGCTAATAAAAGACAGGTCCCCACCACAACAAAAGGGCTCAGCGCTGCCTTTGAATAAACAGTTTATTTCGCTTTTTTTTCTCTCCCCATCATACACCACCCCTTCCCCTCCCCTGCCTTTCCCCCTCACCCCCACATCCCACCCCTCCCCACCCCTGCGTGTGTTTTTTTTCACTGTTGGCTAAGGGGGAAATATGTGCACTTGCTATGTTTTTTTCCATGTGATCACAATTCTCTGGAACAGATTAACAGAAGACGAGGGAGGGAGAAGAGAGGGATGAAAAAGAGCGGAAGAGGGGAGAGAAACAGAGAGCAGGTAACTGTGGCAACCTTGGCCTTCAGAGTCAAAAGCTGTGTGTGTGTGTGTGTGTGTGTGTGTGTGTGTGTGTGTGTGTGTGTGTGTGTGTGTGTGTGTGTGTGTGTGTGTTTGTGTGTGTGTGTGCGTATTTGTGTGTGTCAGTCACTCAATCTGGTTGCCTGTATCTCTGTGCTGATTCGCTCCACATTGCTCTCCTCCCATCTGAGCATCTTATCTTCGGAGCAGTGTAGCACTCCTACAGACACCTGTAGTCTGCACTTGAAGGTAAACTCCCCAAACCACATTAGGCCTGTGTACACTGGCAACACCTGGCTTCTCCTGAGGGGATTCAAATAAACATCTAGTTGAAGAGAGACCTGTTTTGTTGGATAAACTGGAACAACCTGGCTTTGAATCTGAGCGTAATCCACCACATCCAGGGGAATCACGTCAAAGCTAAGTTGACAATTTGTCCTGTTTACATGTGTAGAAATATTTCGCTGGCTTGAAATGACTTGTAAGGCATGTTTGAAAAGGCATATTTTTCCCCGCTGAATGTAAATAAGTTCTCAGTTTGTTGGAGCTGGACCCAGTTCGGCCCTGCACGCTGGAAAGACACTCTGCTACTGAACGGAGGCCCCGAGGCCGAGCCAGGAGCAGGCAGGGCAGGGCAGGGCAGGGCCGAGCTGAGCGCTCCCTCCGGCAGACCTGGACAAACACTAGCACAATTCAAAATATTTGAAGTGTACTGCATGAGACGAAGCTTAATTTGTCTCATCAGACACTTACACAATCCCAACCTGGATGAAAAATCACTTGGAAGATACGCTTATTAAGCACTTGTGATGTGCTCTGAGTGAATTCAGCTACTTTCTTGCCCGGGTTTGTTTCCCTCCTCATTTCAGCCCACATAACCCACATAAGCCACAGCCAGACTGTAACACAACCAAACGCTGCACCGGACCAAACCACAGGTCGCTACTCCACATCCAGCAGTGAACTCGCTCCCTCTCACTCAACCTGTGACTCCTTCTGGCTCATCTTCTCTTGTTCGTCCACCGCTCCTCCCTCTGTCCTCCTTTGTTGTTCGCCTACCTTTTTGTCTTCCTACTCCCTCCCCTGTTTCCCTCTTTGACTCTTTATTTCTTTTCTTTTTTTCCCGGTACTGGCAGGCTGTGTTGCCGCAACCCCAGAGCTCAAAGTAAATATATGGTCATTTTTCGGCCTCTTTCTCTTGGAAGAAGAATAACAGCGAGAGCAGCATGTGTGTAAAGGTTTGTGTTAACTGTGTAAGTATGTGTGTGTGTTCATGTGGCAGTGTGTACATATCTGTGTATACGTGTGTGTGTGAGTGTGTGTGTGTGTATGAGGCAGCAAACCACAGGCTTATTGGAGCTATTAGAGAGCTGGCTGCGCAGCACAGCATAGCAGCACCAGATGGGCAACTTGAAGCAGACACATTGCATGTAGATACACACTACATGCATAGAAAAAGCATGCACACACACTTCATCCATACATAAAACACACACTTTATACGCGGACACATGGTACACGTTATGGTGGCAGATCGACTGAGGGAGCATTAATACATAAAATACACATGTGCGTAAATAGACTTTGAAATGTACGCAAACAAATTGATTACACACAGATACACAGTGCACTTGCGCACAGCTGGCAGACGCGGCTGTCACACACTGCGGAGGACCGCCACGCTGCCGATGAATGATGGACGGAGTGAGAGTGAGGACGGGTGACACCGGAGAGCATCCCTTCATCTCTGTCACTCAGCTAATCCCCCTCGCCTCGCGTCCATTACGTCACCCCGCCTCTCGCCAGACGCCCCCTCCAAACCCTCATCCCTCTCCCTGTGCGTCAGTCGCCTACTCTTTCCCCTTCTCCATTTGCCTACTTTCCTCCACCAGATCCATCTCTCTCACTTTCCATCACCCCCCCAAAACTTGCTCCCCTTTGTTTGCTTTTGATTCTTTAAAAAATGGAAATTTAGCGTGTTTCAGATTTTTTTTCTTTTTACTCTTCTATACTGTGCACTGTCTATGTTTTATCATGTACAGTGGTGTCAGAGACACCGATACAGCATTGTGATCAAAGCGCTGCATTCAAAGTTTTAGATCTAGATCCACATCATAATGTAATCTTTAGATCAGATCTACATTATCAATTTTATTACATCAATAGAATTTGATGAACATCAACAGACATTTCTACTATGTGGCGTTGAGCATCCATTCATTGTCTTACACACTTTATGTAAGTGTCACGGGGGTATGGGAAGAGCAGGGAAGTCACCCTGGACAGGTCATCAGTCCATCACAGGACACACACACACACCAATAACACCTTGGGGAAATTAAAACCTAAACAATCTTGGTTTTTAACTGTTGGAGGAAACCTTTGAGTCCCTGTGGAAAACCCATGCAGACACAAGGAAAGCATGCAGATTTCACATAGAAAGGCCCTCAGTCCGACCAAGAGTCAAACCTGGGACCTTCTTGCTGTGAGGTGACAGTGCAAACCCCCGATCCAACACTTGTAGAGATACAATTTCTCAAAATCAGTTTTGATTTCTCCGAAAGTTGCAATATGGACGCTTAGGACTCTCCACTGGACTGCCTGCTCATAAGTTGTGTCGTCTACCTTTAACTTTCCCCTTTACCTTCCTTAACCTTCTCTGTGCTCGATGGGAGAAGTAGGTGGCATTGTGGACATTTACTGGAAAGTAATTGACTGGAATTCCAAATGACATTAATTTGTTATCTTAAGCTAAAGTGTACATAAAAATTAAGTAAATACTACATGCTAAGTAAAATCTACAATATTCTCACCTTGGGACAAGTCACATTAAATGGAAAAACCCAAGCGGCTTGAGTAAGTAGTAGCCTGCTGTGTTATTTTCCACTGCTCGTCAGATGCACTGGCACTGGTGAACCTGCACAAACATTTATGGACACTCACTGTGTGGATGCACATAGGTCATGTATAAATCCTAAAGCAAAACTTTCCCTCCTTAATTTTTTTAATCTTTGTCCTCATTTGTGTCTCTTTTTTGCAGCCTGCTCTGTCAAATTTCCACTGTCCAACCTTACTGTCAGAGTCTAATATGTATCCCCTCGACGTCTGTTATTTACACCTTGCTCAGAATCAGGGATACTCTTTATTTAATCCCAGTGTTTTGGATCCCATAAAACATTACAGCTCATACTTATCTGCTTACCATAAGTCAAAACAGCTTGTCTAGAATTTCTCATTCTCCTCCAATGTTCCTTTCGCATCTCCCTCTTGGCCAGCAGGAATTTACTACGAGCTGCAGCGTTACCCCTAAACTTCCACCATTTGTCATCCATCAGGCTCGACAAAGTTATTGGAACGTTGCAGTTGTGCTTCCCGTGGCGTGGATGCGGCCGGCGGGCACGTTCTTGGGGTTGCAGTAAAACAAGCGTCTAATGACACCCCCTGTAACCACAGCAAAGGGGGGGCACGCGTCACCAGCACTAACCCAGGAAATGCTTTGGTTGGCCACAGGGTAATTGGGACTGTCCCATGTAATTTGGGCGGAGAGGCAGGCAAGTTTGGCCGGCACTCCTGCACTTGTCTCTCCCTGGCTGTTGGTCAACCACACAGCACCACATAAACGACAAAGGGATGGAGGGAGAGAGAGGGAGAGGCATGGAGGGGAGCAGAAAGAGATAAGGCTGGAGCTGGGGAAGCTGGGGAGAGGGCGAGAGAGCAGAATACCGAGGCTGCATGGAAAGAAATCGGTGAATAGAAAGCAGAGGGAAACAGCCGAGATTGACTGAGCGGATTAGCTGTGTGTGTGTGTGAAGGAGTGTCACAGCGAGAGTAGAGAAAGTGAAGCGTGGCGTGTGTATTGTGGGCATTATTTTTCCCCACACAGGTTCTCCTACGCTGAGGCAGATGGAAAATAGGAAAGGGGAGCAGGGGGAAATTCAGCTTAGTCAGGTCTTCTGCTCCAGCAGTGTACTCATCGCAGCGTGTGTGTGTGTGTCTGTGTGTGTGTGTGTGTGCGTACGTATGTGTTTTCTCTGTCTGTCAGGTCCTCTTCACAAGCAGCGCTCACTTTAAGTGGGACAGACAGCTCAAAGACTAAAGAGTTCTGTGTGTGCTGGCCTGAAACTACAGGTGTGTGTTTGTGTGCTTACTCGTACACTACTGTCTATGTGTGTGTGTGTGTGTGTGTGTGTGTGTGTGTGTGTGTGTGCGTGTGTGTGTATGGCATTTCTGTTCTGCTGTAACTGGCTTCAAATGCAGTGGTCATGCATCTGTGTGTTATAAACATGCGTTGACCGTACGTCATACATGTGCCTGGTTATCAGGTGTGTCTGTGTATGTTTTCAGCTCAGCCTTTCCAAGCACAAAGCTGTGCACCAGAGTGTGTGTGTGTAATGTCTCTCTTTGTGTTTGCAGTGGCTGCTGTGTCATACCTGTCTGTCTGTGCAGATTTTTCTCGTATTAGTGGAATTAGACGGCTTGTTCCGCATGTTGTCTGCATGTGTGTGTTCTGTCTGCCTATCTGTCTGTGTTTTCTTGGCTCAGCCGTGTGTGTTTGTGTGCACGAGTAGAAATATGTCTGCCTCCCGCTCCGGTTTATGTGTGTGAGCGTGCATATAGAAGTGTGCAAGAATGTGTGTGTGAGTGTGTGTGTGTGTGTGTGTGTGTGTGTGTGTGTGTGTGTGTGTGTGTGTGTGTGTGTGTGTGTGTGTGTGTGTGCGCTGCAGGGTCACCGGCAGGTCCTCATCTCCTCAGACCAGACCAGACGGTGAGACGGGGAGCGGCCCGGTGCTGAGAGCAGCGCTCTGCTGCGGAGCAGTCTCCAATCTGGGACATGGCCTTGGGCTGCGACTAAATGAAAAATGAAACAGCGCAGCAGCGGAGCCTTAAATGTTTGTAAATCGGAGACTGACTAAACCGCGCTAAACACAAAAACACACACAGAGCAGACTCCAAACAGATCTCCCGCAGAACAGCACCCCCCTGACCTGCTTTTCCTGGCCTGGTTCTGGCCGGGGTCCAGACCTAGTCAGGTACACACTGAAGGCGAATTCTCCAGCAGTGGCTCGCCTTCGGTTTATTTTCCTTTTAAAGGCTGCTTTGTTTTCATGATTAATCAGAGTGAAGGGTTCTCAAGCAGGATTCATGACCACAATTGAATGCATTTTTAACTTCAATAAACAAAATATTTAGCAAGTGTTGTTGTTCTTTGCCCCAGATTCTTGCGTAACAGTAATATGTTTAACAAAGCACAGATGCTGCATCAGCCCGGAGACATGTAGGTCTGCATTACAGAGAGAAGGACAGAGTTTAGGCTTTTTAAGAACCTTCTGTCTCTACCTTCTGGATTAGCTGCAACACACATGCTCATCCAACGAGGGCCAAGAGCTGAATGAGCCAGAGGAACACTCTGACCTTTCTCCGGACAGTGCTGACCTACGAAGGTGGTATCATGTTGTGTTTTTTTTTTTTGGTGACATTTAGACTCAGTTCTCCACACGTGGTTTGTTTGGAGGGGGGATTTGTGCTAATGCAGGAGTAATAAGTGGAAACACACGGGAGGCAGGGTGGAGAGGGTGTAAAACGTGATGGAACGGGAGATGAGAGACAGAATGGGGGAGATAAACAGAGTGAGAGGCAACATGGGGGTGAGGGGGAAAAGGTCCCGCGGTAAACAGAGGGAGCTCGAGGTACACTTTGCACAAGGGACCAATAGAATTTTAAGCCTTTTTTTCTGTAGCAGTTGAGCTTATGAGTCGTTTCAATTCTAGAGGAACTTGCCAAGTCAAAACAGTTCCAGTATCCTGCACCGGCAGAGCTGACAAGGCCGAACCTCTGCACAGCTGGGAAAGTCCGATCTGACTCATTTGTGGATTCCGTTCAAAGTCTATGCATCTACAGATGGAGGAACGCTGCTGCAGAGTAAATAAGACTGGAATAGTGAAATACAACACCGCGCAGCCCGTCCTCTCCCCTCAACCATTAGTCCGATGAACAGTAGCCGCTGACCCAAAAACTTTGAAGCGTGACCGCCGGCACACGTGTGACATTTGATTTGGGTTTCCTCTCTCTGAGAGGCAACAATGCACTTTGTAATACCCTGAGAGGGATGGCACCGCTTAAGAGGAAATGGCTTTGAAGAACAGCTGTGGATTAAGCAGAGAGATGGTGGCAATTAACACAATTATGGAGGCTACTGAAGTGGCCTTTCAGCTGTGGCATCTTCGTTCCGAGCGAGCCTCTGCGCTCATAAAACACGCCGTTATTTATATGAATGAAGAGGCAGTCCGATTGCTTCGCCTCACTCTCATTCATTCAGTTGTTTCAGGGACGATAGACGAGGCTTGGGCAGCAGCTGAAGAAGAAAGGGAGAAAGGAAGAAAGAGAGCAGCAGTCAAGGCCGCGTTACAGAGACTACAAATGAAACACGTCCACACACGTGTGCTCAAATCCATCCACCCATTTATCCATCCATTAATCTATCCATTCATCTATCCATCCGCCCATCCATCCATGCTCTTCCTTCCTCGCTCCTCTCCCTGTGCTCTCATCCCTCCCTCCTCCTCCTTCCTTCTCTGTCCTCTTCCACTTTCATCTCAGGCCAGACATGCCCAACTGTAGCCAATTAGCATTTTTCTCCCTCTCCCTTTCTCTTTCACCCCCCCTCTTCTCTTCCCCTCCATTTTTGCCCTCTCTTCTCTCCTCTCTCTGTTTGTTGTGTAAATTAGATTTGGGGGCTCTAGACAGATTTTGTACTGTTTAAGCTCTCCCCTTTTTTCCCCTCCTCTCTTTCTCTTAACATGAATAAACCTGCTGGCAATTAAACATTTATGGAACTGGCATGCCCCCATTTATCCCATCTCACTCAGTCTTTCTCCCTCTCCCACCCGCTCTCCCTATCCATTCACCTCTAACCTGCTTTTATCCCGCTCTGTCACTCTCTCTTTCTTCTCACGCTTTCACCCTGACGCTCACATTGTCTCCTGCCTCCTCACCTTTCACCACCTGCTATACAGGTCGTCCAGTCCCTGCACTCGTCCAGCCTCATCCTGTAGTTGTTCACATCTCTCCCTCTCTCTCTTTCTTTCTCCCTTTCTCTCTCTCTCTCTCTCTCTGGGTGGAATAGGGGAATGATTAGTGAGAACACATTCAGATTTTCCTTCCATGTGTCATGCCAGTGAAACGCCCGTGTGCCCGCAGCATTTGGGACAGCTGTGCCAGGGAAGAAGTGGTGTTTGAGTGTGTGTGTGTGTGCGTGTGTGTGTGCGTGTGTGTATGTGTGTGTGCACGTGTGTTTGTGTGTGTATGCCAGAGAGCGCGTGTGTTGGGGATAAGAAAGATCGGCGTTAAAGAGCAACAGAGCGTGCTACAATAAGCAGCACTTGCGTTACATAAATGAGAGCGTGTAGCTGTGTGTGCAGCGTGTGCGGTGGCAGAGTGTGACTGCGTGGATGCTGTGGACGTGCACACACTCGCCACTTACGCATCACAGATGTTTGTGTGTCGTGGTTTATCAAGGTGTGCGCAGAGCAGACCCATGTTAGTGTGTGTGTGCGTGTGTGTGTAGCCTGTGTGTTTTCAGTCGTGGGAAATCTAATTCGGCTCTCGCAGCCCAGATGTGCTGCATGGTGCTATGAAACCTGACCCCCCCCCCTCACACACACACACACAAGCCTCTACATACACACACACACACACCAACTCTAGCAGCCCCCCGCTCCTCCGTTGTCCTCCAAACCCGCCCAGAACTCTGCGTTAAGACACATGTGGAAACAATTCAGTCAATGCCCTGAGCAGGGTAGCCCTCACACACACAAACAGACGTATATACACACTTCACTCCCTCTCTCACACACACACATGCTGGATACACACTCATTTCACACTCTCATATGCTATGCGCAGACATACACACGCCCAGCATACGCTCACATGTTACTCTCATCTGTCCCCTGTTGAGGTGCTCATTGCATGGCATTTGACAGTGTGTTAACTCTGCTGTGATCCTAAACTGCTATCAGGTTGTCTACACTCAATCAGTAAGTCATGTGTATCCCCGGGATAGCTCAGGGTTTATGGAGGAGGTGAGCAGGGGGCTATACTTTCAGAACAATGTGTGCAAAGGGGTAAACGGAGGGTTTTTGGGGATGTTGTATTAGGTTGTATTAGGCTGTGACGGCTCTGCTCTCCGCTATATAATCAGAGGGTTTGATGGAAAGCAGAGCCCACACTGTTAGCGAGACAAACACATCATCACTGAGACAAAAAAATGTGAGGTATTTCCCAATATCAGTTCACTTTTCCAAAAAAAAAAAACATTTTAGATTAAGTAGTCCTTGGGTAAAAATATATCAATGGTACATGGCTTCACATATCTGCAGTTTTGGCAAATTATTTATCATCATTTAAACTGTTCTCATTTGCTCACCTCTGTATTCAGTCTCTTCCTAAAGCAGAGACTGTATAATATCTTTCAGTTTTGATATAGTTTTTTGATGGGACTGGGTGCAACTATCTAGACCACATGGTGGATGAGTGGTTAGCACTATTGCTATTTGAGTTTGCATGTTTGTGTGTGAGTGTGAATCTGTGTGTGTGTGTGCATGTGATGGACTGGAGACCTGTCCAGAGTGTATTCCCAGCCTTTGCCCAATGTGCAGAGATTGAGTATTCCCATGCGAATAATTGTCCTCAATTGCGACTAACTGTAGATAAATTAGCGATTACAAAGATCAGCTTACAGACTGCACTTAACTCATGTTCTGTTTTATCAGTACTGAAGTCATAATTGCTTTGGTTTAGCACAAATGGTAACACAGAGTGAGAAACCAAAACATCACATCCTGGATTTGGTTCAGAAAAGCAGTGGTGACCTCTGAACAAATTCCTACAGTGCACTGACTGATACTGATACTTAGATAAACCTCTCACTCTGTGTGGATTTATCACAACATCCAAAGGCCCTTTCTGATGTCACAATGTATTATGGGAGGCCCCTCTAATATTTAGGAAATTAGATTCCATGCAGTCATTCTTGTTCTATGATAACAAATGGTTTATTACCTATGGATGGGATTTTCTGTCATCCACCCATTATCTTACCTTCTCCAGAACGTATAGGGTGAAGGCAGGAATTAAACCCTCGACAGGTCTGCAGTCTCAGGACACACACAAACACACACACACCACCCACTCTCTCATTCACATCTAGTGGCATTTTAGAGTTTCCAGTTGACCTGAACATGAATGTTTTTGGCCCCTGGGAATAAATCAGAAAGGCCTGAGGTTATGATTGCCTATGCCACTTCTATTCACCATATTCATGTGTCATTTATTTTTTTAAGAATAAACAATACAAGTAAATTTCAGACTATTGAAAGTGTCTCTTTTTTTCACATTTGGGGAAGCGGTGTGAAGCTAAAGTAAGTGGAGCATATGGCAACGACCACAGCTGTGAGTGTGAAAGCCAGAGATAATCACTCAAATCACTCCTTTAATTAATCCAATCCTCTGAGACTTAATGGAACAATAATTATCATTATATATCTCAGTGGGAGAGGCTGAGGTGTAAATAACATTAATGGGGCCTGAATTTCATTTTGCACCATCACCTCCAGGGTCTATTGTTCACGTTAGCTCCCTGTCAGGGGTTACTGGATCACCTCCAGCATTATCATCATGATATTGATGACACCCTCTGCTCCAAATCAAAATGAATGCTAAAGAAAGGCCCTCTGTAATTGTAATTGGAACGGCTCTGTTCCAAAATAGTTTGCTAACAGGTCCAACAAATTAATAAACACAAAGTGTTTTTATTTATAAGTTAATAGTGCTGAATATGGTACGGTGATGGGGCGTTATTTTGGTTCCAGCATCTTGTGGTGTTTACGGGGACTGCACCCCAACGCACTCCTGCAGCAGTTTCAAAATCCAGCTGTGGTGGCTGCTGCTTGACTCCAGGGCAGTCCGCAAGGAGTGTGTGTCCTCTATAATGAAAGCAAATAATACCAAAGTCTGAACACACAATGGAAACACTGAACAAAGCACCAGAACAATAAATAAGAATCAAGCAGAGCTTCACTTTGCTGCCACCACCTGCAGTGCATGGTTCGTATGCAGTCTGAAGCATTAAGCAATTATCAAAGTGTGAGAAAGCGTGTGTGTGTGTGTCAGGTCAGGAGAGAGCAGATGCTGGGTTGTTTTTGATGTAGCCAAAAGTGCAGAAACAAGAGCATTTCTGTAATTTAATATTTCACTGCTTTCACATCTGGAGCTGCATGTAAAAATGGAAAATAGAGGGGTGGGATATAAGACTGACATGGAGAGAGGGAGGAAGAAAGAAGAGAAAAAATACACCCTGCTCTCCTCTCCACGACGCACACACACACACTCGCAGTCTTCACTCACTCACTGCTCGCACCATACAGTATGACCACATGCTCGACTGTGCACACACACTTTTTTGCGGTAACACAGGATGCATACTCGCCGCGCGCACATATACTTCTTGTCTTTCGTTTTCTTTCTCGCTCTCAATCAGTCTCCCCTAAACACACACACACACACACACTCTGGGGTGACTGGTGTTGTAAGTTGGCGTGAGTGTGTAGGTGATCTGGGTGTGATTACTGCTTGGCTCTCCGACAGCTCTGATGATGACATTCAGTGCTTTGAGCTCCTCTGGCCTGGGCCCGCTCCAAACACAACCAGGGAGTATACTCTCTCTACCTCGCAACCAATGCATACATGTGGCCTAGATACCACGGCAACACACACTCGGTGCATTGTATCCACCGAGAGTCAGGGATGACCACAGAAATAACTTATTATCCATCTGCTTTAGCTGCTGGAGGTCAAACGGCGTGCATCCCGTTGTGTTCATGACGTCCGAGGTTGTGTCAGCCGCTCTCTTCGTGTCGTGTGCTTTTAACTATTATGTTGTTTACAAGAAGTGCAACCTGCTCTGGAGTCTGCTGCTGTTCCTCAAATATCTCCTATCTGTCTGTTTGTGTTGTTGCTGCCTCTGTCTGTACTCCATTTGCTCCAAGTGTCTGTTTGCCTCATTTAAATGCCAAGCTTAGGGAGCAGCTGTGTGTTGGATCGTTGCTATCAAGACAGAGTCCACATATGTACACACACACACACATACACACACACACAACTCTCTTGGTTGTGGGGCTCGGTGCCCAGATTGTGTTAATCCTCTCTGTCCTCCACATATTTCTCTACACCCATCAACGTCAACGGTGCTTTGATGAACACAACACACATAGAAACACACACACACACACTAACTACTCTCCATCATTATCATTGTTTCAGCTGGAGAAGAGTCAGCGCTTTTGTTTGTAATTACAGGGGTTTGAAGTGAACGGGAAGAATTTTCAAGAAGAGAGAAGAGGATGGATGGAAAAGGGAAAAAAAAAACAAAAGAGTAGGTCAGAAAAAAAACACACCAGCATGTCTGTGACATATTAGTCACATTTTACCGTAATTGTTGTTCGACCCCATCCCACACTTGTAAAAAGAAGAAAAAAAGAAATACTTTGGGAATGCGCTTTGCAGTGGATGGCTTCCAAGGTTTTGTCTGGTGTGTTCTGTACAAAGGGCAAAAGGAGCTTTGTGGCTGGCTGGTATGGTTTTAAAAACATTACAGCTATGGGTAAAGGCCTGTTCCGCTTCCTAAGCCAGAGGCTTCACTCAGGATTGACCCCATCAAAGCAGAATAGATTGTGCCATTTGTAGAGGCACTAAAGAGTCTTCAGCTGCAGCCTTTCAGTTTCCCTAAAATCAAAACGAATCCCTCGGTGTAAAACCCAAGATAAAGGAAACATGAAACCCGCTTGGTTCTCTTCCATCTGGACATGTGGTGATAAGACAACTTGAGGATCTGCGAGACAGAAATACCAATTGATTTATGGACTGATTGATTTACTTTTCAACAAAGCCAATGATTTAACATCAAGAACAGTATCCTTGTCTGTCAGGAGCACGGGCTTGTTTGAGTGAAGCGCAGAAATGTCCAAAAACAACCCGGCTGAATGATGACAGGCACGTGGCACACAGCAACATCCACACAGCTTGCAGCGATCCCTCAGGGTTCATAAAACACAAGCCTCGTTAAAGCCCGCGCCCCCGCTGTGACAAGCAAGTGAAGGTCACAGTTCAAGGATACGGGTCGTCATGAGTAAAATCTGAGTGTGAGGGAGACTTACTGTAATAAAAAATACTTATCCGTCCTGCCATTAATCCTCCCATTTGGATTTTTTTTTCTCTTTTTTTTGCATCTGTTGAGCTCGTCTATCACTTTCCCTGCTTTCATCGCTCCGTTCTTGGACCTGTCACACACACGCGTGTGCCAGCTTCATCACACATGTTTCATACAACGTCTTGGACGGCGGCGTGGCCGCTTTCCCTTGTTTATTTGCGCACGTTCCCTGCAACAGGCTCGTTATGCAAAAGAAACAACGCTGTGCGGCCGAACGCGCCGCCGCTCACGGCCATAAACACGCTTGCGGCGCGGCCTCGCACAGAGCTGCCTGCAGAACTCCAGCACTGGCGTTTGGGGAGGTGTGTGACCCGTGTACGTCCTCTCCTGACTCCCAGTGTGTTGCCCAACAGGGAGTGTTTGTGTGGTATCCAGGGGCAACGGCCAGAGAGGGTGGGGGAGGCTGATGTAGAGAGGCAGGGCTGCAGCCACACTTTCTACTCTGGTTTGTTTGCATGTCTGATTGCTGTACGTGTGTGTGCGTCTGCAGAGCACGCAGGTGGGCTTAATGCACGATGTCATTGTGTAGCTATGTTTGTGTACGGCCGTGTGTGTGTGCATGCATGTGTTTGCCTAAGCAGTGTGTGGAAAGTGTTGTTGTCTACTGGCTAACTGTTACTGACAAGCACACACTGACTACTGGAGTCAAAAAGTTAAACGCACTCTATGCTCCTTTCTCTCCCTGGAGGCTCCCTCTTTCTGCCTCTCTAACTTTCTCTCCTCCCATTTTTATTTTCTATATTTTTCTCTCTGTCATACTCTCCTGCTTTTTCTCTCTCCCTGACGATTTCTTTCTTTCGCTCCCTCCCTCCTCCCTCCATCTCTGATGATTTTAGCAGAGGTGTGACTCATTGGGCATCGAGCCACAATGTCAGGTAGTGAGGGGAGGGCGGGAATGAGGTGGAGAGAGAGAGAGAAAGAGAGAAAGAGAGAGAGAATAAGAGGGGGAAGGAGTGTTGTTTTAAAAATGGTGAGGTATAGTGCAGGGGGGGGTAAGAGATATGCAAAACGGAGAGGAATGTGCAAGAGAGAAAGAGGGAGAGTGAAAGAGGGAGGCTGGGGAGAGGGAGGGGTGTAAAGTCAGCACAAGGAAAACATAAAAAAGGAGGGAAATGAATAATTTCTGCAAACGGTTTCCGTCACGATTGAGTTTTTTCCTCCTCGCATGTTTTCCCGATTGCCGCTCATGTTCTGGCTGTGCAGCACACTCCGCAAGCTGACCAATGTGTTTATGTGCAAACCTGTTCATGGACAGGCCTCCATTCATGACTTTTTTATGCTTTTAAAGTAGCTAATTACCGAGGGGGTCATTAATATGTGCCCGCCTGGAGGAAACGGAGACGTGGAGGAAGGAGGGATTGTCGAGTGTGGAGGGGAAGTGGAGGTAGGGATGCGTAGAGGGGGAGGTGAGGAGGTGAGGAGGGAGGAGGAGAGGAGGAGAGGAGGTGTTATTAGGAGGATCTGGTCGGGAGAGGGTTACACAGGCACATTCATGTTCATGTGACTTGTCAGTCAAGTGTCTTTGTGGCCCCTAAGGCAGGGGTTCTCCACTCTCATCTCAGCCTTGGCACTCGCCCTCGCCCACACACACGCACACACACGCCTGCACACACTCACAATTGTCTTTCCATAACTTCAGAGAACATTGCTTTTCATCACTTTTCCACAGATTACCCCCCACTATAACCACCACTTGTCTAACCCTGACCGAACATTTGCACTTACTCTTTATGGAGACAAAACCATATGCACATGCATGCACATACACATGCGTACGATTGCCTAATAATGTGGACATTTGAGTATTTTCCTCTTCATGATGAGAAATTGCGCTGAATGATTTTGTTAAATATGCCCTAAGGTCCAGGTCACCCTGAGGACACGCACACATACACACACACACGTGCGCCCACGCACAGGCACACACACATACACACAAACAAACACACACACTTGAGCTTTGACTTCTGTCCTCAGTAGACACTGTGCTTGTGCCAGAGCCATGTCTCTGTCTCCTCTCTGTCTCCCTCTTCCCTTCCTTCCTCCTGTTTTTCTTTCCTCCCTGAAATCTCGGATCATCTTGTTGACAAATCGCAAGAAAAATTATGAACATCAAATGACTGAGTGTGCCTGTGTTGACAGCCGTAACGAGGACGACTGTTGTTTTATGTCAGCTATCTCGCCCAAACATTCGCATGATGTTGTTTGTACTGTTTCAGGTGTAGCTGGGACTCAAATCCCCTGAGCCTCTCTCAACACTGCCCCCTTTAGATCGCTTTAAGACACTGTCAAAGAGATGCAACTGCTTCTCAGCCTCTGATTTGCTTTGGACCGATCACAAGTCCACAGATAAACAGCCAGAATTGTGTAATTTATGATTTAAGCATCAAAACCCAACGCGCATAAACAACCTGATGCATGCTTCCTGCATCCAAACTACTCTTCCACTCCGCGAGTACTGCGGTGTGGGGGCCGACCTCACATCTTGGCCTACGTGTGCATATCATGATTAATTGGAGAGCAGCCTGATCCATCCAGTGTATTTAGGTGGTGGTGAAAGAAGAAGCGGAGATCAAAGTCATCCTGATAGATTGCTATCGCCACTCCCACCTGTTCCCTCTGGAATTTCCTCTCTTCTCAGCATGTGTGCATGCGCGTGCACGTCTGTTATGTCTATCACACTGTTTGTGTTTCTGCATGTGTGCCTGGGTTTGCATCTGTTACCAGGTGGATGTAGACCTGTCTGTGTGTATGTGTGTGTGTGTGGGTGGGTGTGTGTGTGTGAGTGTGTGTGAGTGTGTGTGAGTGTGTGTGAGTGTGTGTGTGTAGTCTGTTTCAACATGTCTTCAACTTGCGGGAATCTTATAATCTGGAGCTGGAATATGTGCTCATGTCTGTGTCTGTCTAGCCCTGCTCCACCTCTCTTTCTTTCTTTCTCTCTTTCACTCTCTCTTTCTCTCCTCTCTCTTTCCTTCTGTCCTTTTTCTTTTTCTCTCACTCTTTGACAGCTCTAATAAGTTCAGTAGATCAGGTTACACCCCTTGATATGTGCCAACTTCTTCTTGTTTTTCCTGCTCTTTCTCTAATTCTGTCCTCCTGCTCCTTTCTTTTGCCCGTTTCATTTAAATGCTATGTCTCACCAGAAGACAGTTTCTCACGAACATGTGGATACTCACACACTCACTCACACACACACACACACACACACACACACACACACACACACACACACACACAAAGAGGGAGTGAGACATAGTACATGCACGCACTGTCTCTGCAGGCCTCTCAGGTTGCTGACATTTTCCATTTTTGCGCATATAAAGTAATAATAATAATATTAGTGGGTGTGACAGAGCAAGGGTCCATTCACTGCAACTGCCAGCCTCCTATAAATATCCCCCTTCTTCGGGGGAATCCGAGAAGCAGCAGAGACCTTCAGTTTACACAGCTGAGGAGCATGTGGACGAAACCCTCTATTCTCTCTCCTTCCCTCTTTTTCCCCGCTCTCCTTTCCCCTTCTCCCTGCTCCTTATTTTCCTATCACATCACCACTCAGTCTGCTACTGTGTGTTTTCTGTTTTGCTTCCCTGCCTCTTATCTCCTCTCACCTGCCTTCCTCCCACATGAGTTCTTGCACCCATCTGCCTATCTCAGGTGACCTATCACCTTTCTTCTGACTCTCAGGCCTTCATTCCCCTCTCTCCGCGCACATCTGTGTTCGTGTGTGTGTATGTATGTGTTTATCTACTCTGATAGTTTCTGAGGTGGCTGTCTGGATGGAGTCCAGCAGGTTATAATGTAGCCCAGAGAGAGAGCAAAGAGGAGACAATAATCACAAATGGAATTCACCGCGACCTGTGTACCATGTTCTTCTCTGTCCATCCTTCCAAAACAAAGCCCGGTGTGACGTCATCAAGCCGGACCCCCCACACGTGCACCTCCATCAAGGATGGGTCAGACAGGGCAATAGGTGTCAATCGCAATTTATCTTGGTCTTTAGCTCCCTCTAGTGGGAGCTTCGCGTCAACGTGACAGGGATGACGTCATCCGGGTACGGCGTGAACCGGTGTCACCTTTTAGGGGATTGCACAACATGCTGAAAGATATAATTAATGGATAGTTGGGGCAGTGGAGCGTCTCAGAGGAGGTTTAATCTCCCTTGATTTATAATTCTTCCCTTCCTGTTTCTTTGCTGGTGCTTCCAGTACGTGGTTATTGACTCCAACTAACCGGGAAACGGACCACACAAGACAGACGTGGGCCTGCGAGCCTGCAGTGACTCGCTGACGCATTTCTACAAGTTGTATTTCTGCGTGTGACTCATCAGCTGGGCTCGCTGGTTACCTCTCACCACGAAGTGTCTGCAGGGTTGGACTGCCTGTTCCCTGTGGCAAGCATGTATCCAAGATCTAAACCTGGTGATCACATGTTGAAGTTACATTCGTGGGAAAATAACTCTCTGGTTTTGTTATAATGGTGTAAACAAACTTAAGATGTTGTGGTTCTGATTTATCTAGTCTAGTTTCGTGTGTGTTCCACAGGAGTGTCAATAATATGATTCTGATACTGATAACTAACCAATAAAATAAAATTTCTTGGAACATTCGCTGTCATCCAATGTGACTAAAATGCATATGCAATACAAATTTTGTTACTCCCTCCATGGTTTTGTTGCATTACTAATTATTGTTTGTATATTTTGTATGTGCCCTCATCTTATGTGTCATTCATCTTTCCCGTTTTAAGTACAAGCAGTCACCAAAGCAAATTCCTCATAGCGCTAGAAGTAAGTAGAATACCTATCTGGCAATAAATCTGATTCTGATCTAAATCAATAATTAGCAGTAGGGAAGGGGGAAATAATCACAGTAATTCTATCAGCAGTCTTTGTTTAGTACAGGTCTTATTAACTCGCACGACTAAAGAAAACATTGGCACCAATAAAACAGCATTACACCTGCTATTAGTGATGAAAGGCGACTTATCTCGAACAAAAGGGGCATGGAATTATAGGATGGACGTGATTAGTGGATTGCCATTCGCAGGAGCTGATATGATTAGAGATGTCCACTAGATGGCGCACTAAGACCACGGATTGAAAAATACCACTGCCTATGACACGTATTGGGAAGGTGAACAAAGAGCAAAACTTAAACGGCAGTTTTCCTATATTTTCTTCTTGTGAAAAACGACTCAACATAAATACAGTTTACATGCGACTACGACCTTTTACATTTTTTATGTATATATTTTGTGTTTTTACATGTTTTATATTTTAATTCTTTATTGTTATATTTTTAGTGCATGTACATGTTATTTATTCTCTTTTAACTGATGCTCTTCTGTTGTTTTTCTAATGTAATAATACATTTTCCTATGTGGGGCAGGCAAGACAAGTTATTGGTGCAAAACGTACGTGTGGTTGACAGATAAGAATGAAAATGTGCCAGATCTGTGCAGAACATTTAAAATAGCATCGTATAAGTATTTGTAAAATGGTATATGAGGCATTTCAGATGACACAAGTGTTTCATAGCTTCCATATTGACACCGGAGAGCTATTCTAGGTCCCCTTTAAGAGAACATTGCCTGTATTGATATGGTGAAACCAAATTATTTTCCAACACCTTGTTGCAGGGAGCTGACACTCAGCCCTGGTCATTTCCCACGTCGTACACTGTCGCTCAGCAGCCACTAGATGGCGCCACGAGCTCACAGGTAAAATACAGAAGCAGTGTCTGAGCTCAGTTGGGCACATTGTGGATCAAATGTTTACACCTGCTGAACTAAAAGTCATTTGGAAGAAAGTAAACACGTGTTTCCTCATCTTGGAAGTAGATGGAGTGAGTAGTCTCCGGCCATGGGTCCCTGCACCCCCCTCCCCTCACCGGTCCCAGCAGCATGTGCACTGGTGAGGCTGAGTGAGCACCGGGTCACGGTCAGGTGCTGGTTCAGGGAAGGTAATGGCTGTCTTTCTGTCGGACAATGGGGTGAGCCAGGCGATAGGGGCGGATGAGAGCGGCTTAATGCTCCGTGTAATGCATGTTAATGTAACAGGCACCCAGGGAGCGCCGGCCGGAGTGCTTTGGGATTATTTATCACAAAACATTTGTATTCTTCCGTCGCAGAACGGTTGATCCGGGATAGCTGCACACTAATCCTTCACTCCGTTAATTAAAAAGAAGGGGAAAGCAATGGAACTGGTGGTGGTGATTTTTTTTTTCTTTTCCAGAAATGTAATCATTTCTGGAGAAGCTTAACCATCTGCTTGAGGTTAAGTCTGCAAGCAGATTGTGTTTTCTGCTTATTTAAACCTGGGGATTTTAGGGGGTTTTTTTCTTGAAAAGGGGAGGGTGGTGGTGTGCAGCCTATTTCGGGGGTTTGCTTGTTGGAGGGATAGGTCGGAGACAATGTTTGTGCCTAGAGAAAAGTATAAATGAAAAGCTACTAATTCTATAACATCTTGTTCCACTGTGAGCTGAAGTTTTTTTTTCTAGGACGTAAGTCCCGTAACGTTGTTATCCACTGGCTTTACACACCATTCTAGGCATGGATCATGGAAAGCCTACATCCAATCCCCACTCCCTGATTCCTAAAGTTACTATTCTGAGTTGTTGTTGTTTTGTTTTTTTTTTAGAACATTTCACTTGATTCAAGCTGAGACAACCCTACTAACCCTGTTTACAGCTGCATTCCCATCCATGTCACTCCCAATGCAATTTTGTACCATCTGTATATACTGTCCCTATCTTTTTTTCATTCTTATTCCTGTGGTGATGTACTTGATGTGCCTTGGATTCACTCCCTGGAGCAAATGAAGTTCTTTGAATTGGACTGAGTTGAACTGATTTTTCTCAAGTGAGAAGATCACAACAACAACAAAACATGTTTCCCCGTTCCCTGTCACAGAGGACTGAGCATCAAACACAGCACTCTACAGAGGCTGCTGTGTAGTCCTCAGGTTTCGGGGGCAATTGAACTGAAAATGCAGCGTCGAGTGTAAAGAGCAAACGCTGCCTCTGAGACACAGAAATGTTTTGTTTGTGTCTCTCATTTCCTTCTCGCTGTTCGTCCACCCTAACGAGCCCAGCGCTGCCCGGCGGCCAGAGCGGTGTCGTCAGTCCCCACCAAGAAGAGACTTTCAGATTTTTCAAGCCCCCGTTTTGCATTAGGATGCCACTCGTGTCTGTGCAGAGACGAACCCGAATCCACAAAGGCATCCTTCAGCTCTCACTCTCTCCTCCCCTCTCCCTCTCCACTTTCTACTCTCTCTCTCTTGCTGTGCTTCAGTGGTTGTCTAACTGACCAGGATTAACAGGGAAAAGATTAGATCTGAACAAACATGTGCCCGCACTCTAAAGAGGCCCGCGTTGTCCTCTTTGTCCTGTGACTACAACAGTGCCCAGTGGTAACACTTTGATCAGAGAGTTAAGTCCTGGACTACATCCTCCGTCATCTCCAAAAGTGTAAACACGCATCACCTATGGGGGTATTTATCTAATCCTAACTATAATACCTGATTACAGACAAGTATGATTAAGCCTTTGTGCTTTTATGTTGATTATGTTGATACATGTCCCGGCCGACTTAACTGAATTAAACTCGTGTAATGCAGTGTACTGCCCGGCCCTGACTTGTCACTGTAATCATTTTAAGCCTCATAATGTTGCTCTCACTCATTTAAATATTGATTAAAATTGACTATCCATTCCAGACCCCTATCAAAAATTCCCTTTTTTTTACTGCTAAACCCAATTCCCTGTGTGATGATTAATGGATGGGACTGTTTTTATAATGCGGGCATTCATCTTCAAAGGCCTCTCATTAAGAAGCGTTTTAAAATCCCAGGAGCCTGCTGGCACCGGTCACTGGCCCATTTGAGGCACGGCGAATGAGTGCTTGAGCCTTTTTTTATGTAGTTCAACCCCGGGAAAAGTAGTTTATTCCGTTTCTGATATCATAAATGGGGTCATAATGAATCAAAGTTAAATAATAGTGCAGCGCGTGGGCCCGGGCCGGCACAGTGAGGAGCTGTGGTCATCATGGCAAATCCTTGTCCATCCTCATCTGTTAAATGCAGCTTAGAAAGCGACACCCACAACACAATTTGTCTCCTAATCCACATCTGGCTTTGACGTTTGGTGTCAAACTCTCGCCTTCTCGTCTCTTTAATGGGTCAAAGGAAGAGACGCAGGGACGTGAAAGGGTTAAACGTCTACAGTAATTAGAGCCGCGGCGGCGTCCTCCAATACGGAGCTGCGTACGTCCACCCCCGCTCCCGCTCTCTCTCTTTCTCTCTCTCTCTCTCTCTCACACACACACACACACACACACACACACACACACACACACACACACACCACAGACGCCTCCCCACCAGTTTCTCCGAGTGTCTAATACACTGGAAAATCAAAGCGCAAGCCACCCCCGTTCACACACCACCGGTGTTGCGCTCCGAGCACAGCGTAGAGAGAGAGAGAGAGAGAGAGAGAGAGAGAGAGAGAGAGAGAGAGAGAGAGAGAGATACTTTCACCCTCCTCTCCTCTGATTCATTTTCCATTGAAGTTACCAGACACACACACAGGCAACCCAAACTTAGATCTGGAGATTATTTTTCTTGTTTTTGTTGTTGTTGTTTTTCCCTCGTCTGATTATATATGCGCCCCTTGACTGAGAGGCTCCCCTGAGGATGTCCGGATGAGGTGATTTTTACGCACGGCGCTGACATGGATCACAGGCTCTCCAGGAGCAGCTGGGTACCAGTGACCGGGCTGGTGGTGTGTCTTCTTCTGTGCGCCTGTGTGGTGGACCTGGTGCTGGCGCAGATCCGCTACTCCATACCGGAGGAGCTGGAGCACGGAGCTTTTGTGGGCAACATCGCGGAGGACCTGGGCTTGGATGTGGCTAAGCTGTCCGCCCGCAGGTTCCGCATCGTCTCCGGCGCTAAGAAGCAGTATTTGGAAGTGAACTTGGAAAACGGCATCCTCTTTGTCAACGAGAAGATAGACAGAGAGGAGCTGTGCGAGCGCAGCCCCGGCTGCTTTTTACACCTACAAGTGGTTATTGAAAACCCCTTAGAGCTGTACAGAGTGGAGGTGGAGATTTTAGACGTGAACGATAACTCTCCCAGTTTCCCGTGGAGCGAGTTTAACATTGACATCACAGAGTCGGCTGCGCCCGGCTCCTGTTTTCCGTTAGAGAGCGCGCAGGACCAGGACGTGGGCACCAACTCTCTGCGCTCCTACCAGCTGAGCGCAAACGCGCACTTCGTGCTCAACATCCAGACGCGCAACGATGGCAGCAAGTTTGCGGAGCTGGTGCTGGACACCCCGCTGGACCGGGAGCAGCAGAAGAAGCACGAGATGGTTCTCACGGCTTTCGACGGCGGCTCTCCAGAGAGATCCGGGACCGCGCTGATAACCATCACCGTGCTGGACGCCAATGATAACGTGCCCGTGTTCGACCGCTCGGTTTACCGCGCGAGCCTGGTGGAAAACGCGCCCCGCGGGACCCTGGTGCTGAAGCTGAACGCCACAGACCTGGATGAGGGCTCTAACGGGGAGGTGACCTACGCTTTCAGCGGACACGCTCCTCTGAAGGTGCGGGAGCTGTTCAACGTGGACCCCTACACGGGCGAGATCCGAGTGAAGGGCATTGTGGACTATGAGAAAGCCAGCGTGTACGAGCTGTACGTGCAGGCGAAAGACAGAGGACCCTCTGCCGTGGCTGTGCACAGCAAAGTCCTGGTGGACATCCTGGATGTCAATGATAACGCGCCGGAGGTCATTCTCACCTCCGTGTCCACCCCG
>CM055195.1:19353343-19383684 GCA_029224185.1 Karalla daura
TTAACCCACTGTCTCACCACTCACTGACAAGACAGAGAGCGAGAGAGAGAGAGGGAGGGAGAGAGAGAGGGAGGGAGAGAGAGGGAGAGAGAGAATGGCAGAGATAGCCGGGCAGGCGTACAAGGATACACAGGCATGTATCTAACCACAGATATGCACTCACACAACCGCGCACACGCACACGCGCAGAGACACACTCATTCCCGACGAGTGAGTCCGACGCGATAGCGAGAGATGAGGGGCGACGGAGCGAAAGATCCCATATAGATGGAAAGTAAAGAATAAGATGGAGCAGATTACCGCTTGAAAACCGCGCACACGCACACACACGCGCGCAGACAGACGTACGGCTGACGCGTAGACGGCGGTGGAAATGAGCAGCATCAATTCAGCGAGGGGGGGGGGGGGGTGGAGACGCGCGTGTGTCTCGCGTCCCGTCCCCTCCGTCTAAATCCACACTTCCACACTCCCTATTACTTTCCCCCTCACCAGCTCGGGCTTCTCGCTCTCCTTTCTCTATCTATCACTCTTTCGATTCAATACTTTTTTTTTCTTCCACGCAGAGCTTTTTCATTCCCCTGCGCCCCCCCCACCCCCACTCCCCCCTCTCCATCTCTCTCTCCCCTCCGTCTGCCTTGTGTTTTTCCACCGCTCTCTCACTCTGCTTGCCCGCTCCTGTCCTTTTCTGCCCCAGTGGAGTGTGGGATAGCAGGCAGTGCTGGGAGGCCTGTGGTCTCTTAATTAAGAAGCAAGGCGGAACGAGGCCACAGTTAACAAGGACACACACGCGCGCACACACACACACACACACACACACACACAGGCGTTGTGGATCGCTTTACTTGCGAGGAGCCTCTGGTACCTACAGGTCCCAGCGCTGGAGTTCACCATCGGTGGCCTATGGCTGAGTGCGGTCCGCCCTCTCTACCGGTGGGGCGAGGGCGAGATCAGAACCTCAGCAGCCCGTCCGGGGCCTGTTCGGAGCACTCGGGGACGTCCGCAGAGCGCTCACGACTCACTCAGCTCAGACTGAACGCTTTCCTCGCTCGTCTGTGAGGAGACGGTGAGGCTCGGGCTCGGGGTGGAACGCCGCCCGGCCTCCATTTCGACTGGATGCGGCGGCACTCACGGCAAAACGCCGCCCGAGACTGAGGCTGGTCGTGCCTGCTCGGCAGCCTGTGAGGCTGTTCGTCTGAAGGAGCCAGGGCCGGCGGTCAGGTAATGGAGGGGAGCACAAAGGAACCGGAATATTTTCTCCGGTTTGCCACTGCAAGGTTCAACTAATCATTAGGGAGAAGGGAGAAAAAAAAAAAAAAAGACCTCGTCAGTTATACAGCCACAATGCCACCTTCGCTTGGGAGGTCTAAAGCTCACAGTGTGCCTCAGAGTACATACACACACACACACACACACACACACTCAGCAGACGCTCACAAACTAACAGAGCAGCAGGCATGGTTAAAGACCATTCTAGTACGAGAGCATCCACACACACACACACACACACACACACACACACACACACACACACAATCATTTCCTCTTCTTTCACACATCACAACACCTAATCAGAGGCTGAGGAGCTGGGTTGAAATCTGCAGGGCTAGGACTCAATCAGGCTGTGCAATCAGACACAGGAGACACACACACACACGCACACGCACACACACACACACACGCACACGCACGCACACGCACACACACGCAAAGCTACAATTACACGCAGGGGCAACACACATACACATAATAAGCCCTGAGCTCACGGACGAGAGGAAGGCCGGCACATTACTCAGTCTACCTCATCACCACTGTAACCAACACACATATACGCACACACATATATATACACACACACACACACACACACACCAACACACAGAGGAGGTGGGATGGAAGAAGCTATTTTGAGAGCGCGTGCGTCCGTTCTCTGCGAAGGTGACTTTGGGCTGGCTGGAGTGGTAATTGGGTACACATACAAATGCCTATTTCTTCTTCTTCCCCACGTTCTCTTCAAAGTCTCCCTACCTCCTCCCCTCTTTTTCTCCCACCGTGATCCGCCCCCCCCCTCCAACCCCCTCCCGAACGTGATTACATTTCCGACATGAGTGAGGGGTGAAGAGAGCGGGCGGCGGAACGGAGAAAAAGTGAGGCAGACAGATGATTGACTTGGAAAACAAAAAAAGGGGGTGTTGAGAACGGCTCTGGCGCTGGATTGGAAAGGGGGGGAAAAAAACAACAAATGTGTAGACACACATGCACACACACATTAGCATTTGCCCCCCCCCCCCCCCCCCGCACCCGGAAAGGCACACCTATATATGCATATATATCATTTACTCGGTAGGGGAGCGCAGCACAGCGGAGGGAAATACACAAAATGTCACTCAGACTGTCACCCTGATCCTTTCTGCTGAGACACACACACACACACACACACACACACACACACACACACACACACACACAGTGAAATGGCCATCTCATTTCCTCAGACGAGTGACATTTTCTCTCCCTCTCTCTCCCTCTCTCTCTGTGTCTCCTCCTGCACTCCGTCGCTGTGGTGATAAAATTAGCATTCCTTTGCCTCCTCTGCTTCTCCCTCCCTCGACGGCCGGACAAGAGGTGAGGACCACAGGGACGGAAGAAAGGAGAGGGAGGAGCGGAGGCAGGGAAGACAGGAACAAAGGGAGGACATTAAGAGGAAGCTGAGAGAGAGAGAGAGAGAGAGAGAGAGAGAGAGAGAGAGACGAGGAGACAAAGACACAAACAGGGAGTGTGGCAGGCAGGGGAAAGGAGAGAGAGAGAGAGATGAAGATGCACACGGCGAGTGGACACGATGCTCTTATCGCCATGACAACCCTCTCCCCCTCTCCTCGGCTGTCCAGCCGCACAATGAACTTGTGCTCCTCCGGTGGACAAAATATCCATCCACCCCGTCCCTGTAATTGATCTGCGGTGAATTCATTAGCGGCAACAAGTTTCCATCATACTTCTGACAACTAATTACCGGCAAGACGCCCGGTCTGGAGGAGAACGGGAACCTCCGAGAGCTAACAGCTGGACAATCATTGGCCCGAGCTCGCTCCGTTTGCTCTGCAGAAGTCCGCCCGGCCCCATGCATGTAGGCAGGTGCATGAAACCTGCGTGCGAGCATGTTTCTACAGGGACCGGGGGAGAGGGCCCACAGTGTATAATTAAAAGCCGGAGACACAGAGTCCTTGGGAGCGACTGCAGCAAGAACTTTATGGGAGGAGAGAGAGCGAGAGAGAGAGAGAGAGAGAGAGGGGGGAGAAAAAAATGAAAACTGACCTTTAAAAACAAAGAGTGTGAGAGAGAGAGAGAAAAGGTGAGGCACGAGAGAGGTGTAGTGGGAGACGGGATTGGGGGAGATGGGGCTGAAATAGATTATGCGGCGGGGAAAGAGCAAAGGAAGCATTGCTGGGGTGAGCTGTTTGTCGATGAGGAGTGTGGGGGGGGGGGGGGGGGGGGGGGGGGTGAGAGAATGAGAGAATCCTAATCAGTAATCTGGAGAAGGAAATAATAAGGCGACCTGACAGCAAATGTCAGCCGGGGAAGTGCAGCGGGTGGAAGGGGGAAGCAGGGAGAGAAAGCGAGAGATGAGGAGGGAGGATGGAGGGGAGGGAGGAAGGGAAGAGAGGAACGCCCGAAAAGGGGAAGACGGGTGCAGCCGGAGTGACGGAGACGGCGTCGTTACCCCCCCCAAAGAGGCAGGCGGACGAGCCTTTCCGATGCCGAGGAGCAACACATGGCTGAGACAGATATTCCCCACCTCCCAGCAGAGGGACTCGGGAGCCCGCGGGTCAGTGGGGTGATTCCTCACATGATGGGTGTGTGCGCGTGTGCATTAATGCGTGCGCCGGGCTGCCTGGCTGCCTGGCTGCCTGGCTGCCGGGCTGGGAAACGTCGCCCTTGAGCCAACCTTGACTGCCGCTTCACTCCAGCTAAGCTCTGCCTTTAATTCCCAAATCAAAAGCCATCTCTCCCTCTCTCTCTCTCTCTCTCTCTCTCTCTCTCTCTCTCACACACAAATCGCTCCGAGACGACGTGATCGCTTTGCGACGACGGCGGGTCGAGAGAGAGGCCTGCGCGGGTACCGTACAGACCCTCCGAAGATCCAGGATCAGGGAGCAGAACATTCGAGTCAAAGCGCCACCGGTGCAGAATGAGCTGCTCGGCCCGTTTCTCGGGCCGCAGTTTCGGAGCCCGCGATCGGAGCGGGTGAACTTTGGCCGCCTGACTTATGAAAACTGAGGCGCCCGGCGGTGTCAAAGAGCCGGCGGCGGGTCAGGGATAATGTATGCGTCCTGCGGAGGTGAACGCCGGCAATGTGAATCTTAAAAAGGAGGAGGGCTGGGGGGTGGAATCAAACTTTAATGAGTCCGAGGGTTCTTTCGAGTCGACGTAAGGTCAGCTGTGCTAAAAGTGACGCGTTCCTGCGCTGGCCCGGGTTCGGGGCAGCGGGCCGCCTCGCCGTAGGAGGACGTACTCATCCTGTGCCTTCCGGTCTCCATAACACACACACACATGACACTCGGCGCGATCTGCACATCCATTACCTTAGCCACTCTGCACCTCGACAACGTGTCACTACTAGTTGGCGTAACGTAACGCCCAAGTGAAGCCCAAGGGTCTCGGAAGCGTCACAATACCCACGTGCTCCATGTGAAAATGTTCAGAGAAAGTCATTTTTTCAGTTTGAAATGAGTCTGAATATGGGTTCCGAAGACGTTTTCCACCACACCGAGCTCCCCCGGCAGCCCCGAATCCTCTGTGTGGGAACAGAACGCACACGCCGGGGACGCTTCACTGAGGCTCCCCGTTTGGGGAAAGACGAGGGAGACACCGAGCGAGGAGGAGGTGAGGACCGGCGCGGCGCCAGACCTCGGGCGAGAGGACGGATTGACGCACGAAGTCACGCGGTCGTCAGCCTAGACACAGCGCCAACGTTTAACGTTTAATAACTGTCAATACGCGGAGCCTCGATATCTTAATCCCGGCATAATGACGATTCAAGGCGTGTTGACATTTGAATTATATTCTGGGGATTAAATGGGAGCGGGTGTTACGGATTCCAGCTAGGGGGTGAAATCTTGACAATTATCTAAACTCCCCCCCCCCCCGGGATAATGGCGTACACTCATCCCCGAGCTGTATCTCTGTAAGTAAGTTAAAAGAGAGAGGGAGAGAGGGAGAGAGAGAGAGGGAGAGATTAGCGGGGTTATGTACCTAAAAAGCTGTGCCGGCGTTTCTCCGTAAACCAACACATTCCGCCATGGCACGCCGGCTGTCCTCCTCAGTGAGGACATCTCTCCAATCACTTGTTCCCTCACTCTCGCCCTCCCCCCATCCCTCCCCCGCTGCACCCAGTGAGTAATAGCGGGAGCAAAGGATAGTGGCAGAGAGCTATAAAAGTGTAATTTGCTCCATTTTCCTTGGGAAACCAAATTCACTTTCTGTCCCGCGCTACAATCTGTTAACATTCAGATGGCCGGCATTGCAGACAGTGCATTACCCGCCTACACTCGCTGCTAATGACCCTCTCTCTCACACACACGCACGCACACACACACACACACACGAGAGGAGAGGAGAGGAGAGCAAGGACACGCAGGGTGGAAGAGAATAAGAAGTACACGCACTGAGACACACACACACACAAATACTCAATTGTGGTGGTAAAGGACAGAAAGAGGGAGGGAAGTGGAGAGAGATTAGAAAAAGAAAACGCAGATGGGTATGAAAGTGTGTGGAGAATGTTTCTGTGAATCAAATTAAATGACTTGTTCTATCTGACTCTGACTTTCTCTCTCTCTCTCTCTCTCTGCCGGCCCCCGAAAACCTCTCACATCCTCCAATCTGTCTCTCCTCCTCTAATTCTCTCAAAGTCTTGTTCACACCACGCTCTTTCTCCAGCTCTCCCTTCCCCTCTTTCTTTCTTTCTTTCTTTTTTCTCTGTCTTTCCGTCTTCCTTTCTCCCGCTCGCAGCAAATCTGCCACACTCTTGTTCTCGCACTCCGTCCCTTTGTCTCCTCGCTCATCTCTTCCGCGCCCGTCCCTCTCGCCTCCCCGCGACTTCTCCCTCGCACTCATCTCGTCATCCCACCCTCGCAGCGGTCCTTTTCTCTCCCCCTCTCTCCCTCTCCCTCCGTCTCTATCCCTCTCCTCCGTCTCCACCACTCCTCTCTCGGGGAGCTAATAGCCTCCTCCTTTGTTCTTGGAGAACAGCGGGGAACAATGGCGGAGTGGGGCTCGTCGTTGTGGCAACAGGCATGAGACAAGAGAGGGAGGGAGGGAGGAAGACAAAGAAGAAAGGCAGAGCGAGAAAGAGCAAGCGCAGAGGGGATGCTGGTTGTTAGCCGGGCGGCGGGGGAAGCGAGCGCCGGCTAATTACACTCGTTTCTATGCACACCGCAATTAAACCCCGATGCACACGCGCGCGCGCGCACACACGCACACACACACACCCCGCCTGTGCTCAGAATATCCATTGCCAGCCACACACACACACACACACACATTTGCTCTGCAACATCAGAGAGAAAGAGCAAGCAAGAGAGGAGGTGGCACAGAGGCAGAAAGGCTGGGAAGGGAGAAAAAAAAGAAAAGAAAGAAATGACAAGAAAAGACTGAGGCTATTTTAAATCAATGCTACTGTTCTCTGAAGAAGAAGAAGCAGCCGCAGCAGCAGCGGCAGCAGCGGCACGGCAGAAGTTCATTAAACTCCCAGCTCAAACACAATGAGCTTCATAAAGTCCATTTAGAGGAGTGAAAGTTGATATTAAAGGTCTGAGGTGGCTCTCCCCGCCCTCTGCTTTATCGGTCGCAGTCCTTCCCCACTCTGCATCAGCTCATCTATATCCATCTAATCAGCTCATTTGGCTCCCTCTTGCCACAGGATGATCCCCCCCCCCCCCCCCGCCGTCTCTCCAGAGATCAAGAGCTTTAACTTCACACAAATTAACAAAGTGGGAATAGTGGAGGGAGTGGAGGAGAGCGTGGCATAAATGCGAGAGATAAAAGAATGAGGGAGGGAGAGAGAGAGAGAGAGAGAGAGAAAGACAGAGAGATGGAAATAAGCAGAATTACATCCAGGTCACACCACCCTCCAGGGTGGAACTTATGCTCCTTCTCATAAGCACCCCTTCGCAGCTCCCTCCATCCCTCCATGCGTGCCCTGACGCACTCTCTTCCATTAACACATGTCTGGGAGAAACATGTGTTCCACGCTGTCTGCGTGTCTGCTCTATTATTCATGCGCTTTCACGCTCGGCCCAAACTCTGCGTGTGTGAGTGCGTGTCTGTGTGTGCGTGTGTGTGTGCGCGCTTTGACAGCTTCTGGAGTCCATGTTGACGTGTCACTACACGTGTGAACATCAGCTTATGTGGTGGTCACATCGAGTGTTCTGTGGTACGCGGATGCGAGCGGGGAAAGTGTGCGCGCGTGTGCAAACATGCACACAAAGGGCAGAACTTCACACACCAGCGTGAACACACACACACACGCACACACACACATACACAGGCGCGGGCTGCCAATGAGGCAGATGAGGAGTGAAAGGAGTCACATTAAACAGCCAAACTTGTCCTGTTTCGCTTTCATAGCCCCAGTCCATTTTCATAATGCATTAAAACCACCGCTGAGAAGAGAGGGAGACGCGGGGAAAAAAAAAAGAGGGGAGAAGGATGCGGAGGAGGGGTAGAGAGGAAGGGAGATACACACACACACACACACACACACACACACACAGAGAGAGAGAGATGGAAAAGAAGGGGGGGGACGAGAAACATTCTCAAAGTAATCTAAAGCTAGTGGATGTACGGGGGTGCGAGGAAACAAGATAAGGATGAAGGGAGTGGAGGAGTTAGAAAAGAGAGCTCGTCTCGGAGGAAGATATGGGAATAGAGAGAGAGAGAGAGAGAGAGAGAGTGTGTGTGATAGAAGCGCAGACAGATTAGGGAGGTGGATAAAAGACGATGGGATGCGCTGATAAAACAAGTGAGGATGACGGCGAGAGATGCCGGGGATGATAGTCACTAACTTTGATTGTGTCTGTGTGTGTGTGTGTGTGTGTGCTGTACCAGTGCACGTGGCTCTCTTCATGTGTGCATGTGTTTGTAGTGTGTGTGTGTGTGTGTGTGTGTGTGCGTGTGTGTGTGTTGTACAGTGGCAAGGGGCAGAAGGTTCTCTGTTTCAGCACCAGCAGGCTGATGAGAGTTTGGGGCCAAACAGCCCGGAGGCAGAGCTGGCCTTGTTACTCTCTCTTTCTCTCTCTCTCTCACTCACGCACACACACACACACACACACACACACACACACACACACACACACACACACATTTAAACCAAACACAGCCAGTGCTGCAGTAACAAGCTGAGCGTTTTCAGCCTCAGATCATGGCGGCACGGCACAACACATGGAAACAGTTGAGATGCAACAGTATTTAGAGGAGATCTCGAGATGTCGTCTTAAAAACAAAGCTTCCGAGTCCCACACAGTCGGATTATCCAGAGCGAGTTTTCCATTAGGGCCGTTAGCTCTCATCACCCGTTACCGGTGAACCTGGCCAGAGATGAAGACGGGTGTTTGCAAGCACTCCCGACCCGTTTGGATCGCGCTGCGGGCGCCAAGTTACGAGTATGCATAAATCTCGGTAAAAAAAATCAATGGAGCGGAGTCAGGATTACACATGGAATCGAGTCATTATTGACGTCTACATTGAATCATGTGATCCCTGCGATGCTGCTGCTGTGGATGAGAGGTAAAGGCATGTTCTGGAGCAAAAAGAACCAGGTTGTAACACCGAGTGATAACACTGCGGGCACGCAGGTGAGAATATTGCGGTTGGGGTCGGGACAAAAACACCTGCCAAGAGAGATCTTTCCTTCATGTAAAGATGCGACTGTTTGCCCAGAGAGTAACTCCACAGTTTCAGACGAAGTGACACACACACGTTTGCCATCCTCGGCTGGTTTCGGAGACCTCTTTTTTTTTTTTTTTCTCCATTATTATTATTACTTTTTTTTATCATCATTATTCGGAGCGAGATGAAAGCCGCCGTGCGGATGCTCGGAACTCGCTTGGGGTGTGTAATCCATCACAGCTAACCGTGCGCCCGCGTTCCTCGCTCGGGTGACAAAGCTATGACATTTCCATCGCCCGGGACGGCCGGGACTCGGCGAGCGCGGCGACGCCTCCGCGGCCCGGAGAGATCCCGCCGGTGGCGGGTGGGTGGCGGCGCCCTCTCCGGAGATCCCTCACAGCTCGGGCTGACGTGAAAAAACCATGGCCTGCAAATCAAGCTTGACCAGTGGGTTGGCGTGACGCGCCGACATCAGGCGGGGGGAGCGGGAGGGAATGCATGCGTTCGCCACGGCCCGGAAAACACAACGCGGGCCTCCCCGAGCATGTGAAGCTGACCTCTAGAGCGAGAGAGAGAGAGAGAGAGAGAGAGAGAGAGAGAGAGAGAGAGAGAGAGAGAGGGAGCGCGCTGTTGTCAGCAGGGCGGGGAGGAGAGAGTTACGGAGGCAGTCAGACGGCCATCCAGGAGCCTATCTCCTCCGAGTCAGCGGCGTGAAGGCTATCTCACACACACCTGACAGAGACAGAGTGCTGCCAATAGTGCCAGAGGGAACAAGAGCGAAGGGGGGGGGCGGCAGACAGCGGAGGGGGAGAGAAATGGAGGCGGGGGGGGGGGGGGGGGGGGGTGGTGGAAGACAGCAGAAGAGAGAAAACAAAGAGGAGAGCAACCAACAAACGGGAGGGCACGTGGACGGAGAGGGTGCCGGACCCGGGCCTGTGGCACGCTATCGATTATCGGGGGGAAACGAAAACGAAGCGAAGAGACGGAGGGGAGGAAAGTTAGGGGGGGGGGGGGGGGGCCGCCCGCGCCCGGCGTTCGTGCGCTCGGGGAGCCGACGATTGATAGCTGAAGCGCGCCATAAAGGCACTAAGAGCCCCGGCAGCCACGCACTAAAACTTTAATCAGGCATTAATAAAAACAATATCATTACTGTCTGCCTGAGGAAGTCTCAGCACACACCTCACCGACTCTGGCAGCCGGGCCCACGCACACGCACAGGCTCGCACACAGTGGGGGGGTAAACATGTCCCCCCCCCCCTCCCCGTTTCACTCCGTGTTTATTCGGCTCCTTCTCTCATCGTCCGTCCAGCTCCGTCCAGGTTCACGGCGCGAGACGGAGCGCGTGCACCTGGGCGGATGGCAGGAGGCGCGGAGCCTGAAAAGCATCGTCTCGAGGACAAAGGTGAGCCACTCAGCGCGCCCCCCCCGCTTGAAAGCCGAGGCCGCTCCGCTCGGCGCCGGGGCCGGGCGGCCCGAGACGCTCCGCTCGCGCCATTCACGGGCCGGAATAAAGCAAAACTATGAAAGATGGGAAGCCGGACACACACACACACACGCACATACAAAAAAATGGACGTTCAGAGAGGTACACCTGAATGCGGCGGAGTTCTTAAAAGGAGTAGCGGAGCTATAGAAATCTGCCGCACACTCCTGCTCTCTCTGACAAAGGCGAGGCTGGAGGGATGAAAGCGCTGAATGAAAGCCTATACAGCACCTTAAAAGACAGGATAATGGTGGCACAGAGCGGGAGGGAGCGGCAGACAACAAGGGTGGAGAGAATGCCGAGCGGCAATTTTATGGCTGTTCCTCGAGGAGGAGAGGAGAGAGGAGAGAAGAGAGAAGAGAGAAGAGAGAAGAGAGAAGAGAGGAGAGAGGAGAGAGGAGAGAGGAGAGAGGAGAGAGGAGAGAGGAGAGAGGAGAGAGGAGAGGAGAGGAGAGGAGAGGAGAGGAGAGGAGAGGAGAGGAGAGGAGAGGAGAGGAGAGGAGAGGAGAGGAGAGGAGAGGAGAGGAGAGGAGAGGAGAGGAGAGGAGAGGAGAGGAGAGGAGAGGAGAGGAGAGGAGAGGAGAGGAGAGGAGAGGAGAGGAGAGGAGAGGAGAGAAGAGAAGAGAAGAGAAGAGAAGAGAAGAGAAGAGAAGAGAAGAGAGGAGAAGAGAGGAGAGGGGCGAGAGGCAAAAAGTGCCAGGATGGATGGAGCGCGGGGGGGGGGGTAAATAAGTAAGAGGGATAATAAGTAAAGCGGTAGGCAAAGTGAGGGAGAGGGTGTCAGGGGAACAGAAGAGAAAAAAAACTGAATGAGGAGGTAATAAAGTCAGGGAAATCTCAAAAAATTACTTTTCTTGCTTAGTTGGGTATAATCCATGCCCTATATAGACACTCGTAACAGTGGCAGATATGTGTACCAGCACGCATGTGAACGGATCACGCACTGATAACATTACACTCCTTAATTCCTAATTAATCCCCCTAAACTGGATTACGGCGCGGAGCATGACAAGGCCAGGATTCAACCCTTCGCCCTGATCTGTGTGTGTGTGTGTGTGTGTGTGTGTGTGTGTGTGTGTGTGTGTGTGTGTGTGCGCGCCCGCATGTATGTGTGGCGTCGCTTTACTGTTTTTCAGCTCGGGGTCTCATAAGGCCGGCTTGTCCTCGCTTACATGATGTTGGGAAATGAAGCTGACAGTGACTGCGGTCCCCTATGACACAAACGCGCACACACACACACACACACACACACACGCACACACACAGTCCCCAGATCACAGGTCTTGAATTGCTTATGAATTATTGTGGCGACGGGCAGGAACTCCGAGCATTACTTTTCACATTTTAAGTTGGGCCTCTTGGGGGGGATTTGTGCTTACTCACATAACAGACACCGGTCCCCCGACACACACACGCACACGCACACACGCGCACACACACACACACGCACTTGTCCCGGTTTGAAAGCTGCCACACAAACTGTCCCATGTGATGTATTCTGCATTACCCTGCAGCCTCAAACAAAACTGGAGGTTCCCGCACACACACACACACGCGCGCGCTGGGTTTTAATAGATTCATGTTGAACACTGCAGAAAAGCAGATTTTACAAAAAAAAAACTTTTTTTTCGAGGAAACAATGCCACAGACCCACGATGATGGTTCTTTTTTTAACACGCAGCGATAGCGGCACTTGTGATGGCGGACGGTGGCGCTTCCAAATGTCCCTGGCACACCTTGACATTTTAGTCTCCGGCTGAGCTGAGCATATGTTTTCGGAGTGCCCAGACAAAAGGGGCTCTCGGGAGGACGGGATCTCGGGATCGCGCGGGGGAAAGAGCGAGAAACCCCGATCGAACGGCTCCAGTGTAGCGCACGCGCACACGGCAGCTGGCGGAGAGCGGAGGCCGGGAGGACGGGAGGCCGAGTGGCTGGAATCCCGACGTAAATTAATAATGCGCGGCACATTGTAACTTCGCGTGCGTTCGCGGCGGTCATTAAAACCATTGTGGCTGCGGATGGAGGGAACGTGAAAATGTGAAAAAGGAGTGTAGGGGGTGAGGGGGGGGCGGGTGGCCACAAAGGGATACATGGAGCGAGCTGGGTGGAATTAGCATGCTTTCATGCCTTCTACACCTCGCCGGAGTACTACGGGGCCCTGTTGATGCCTTTAAGTGCCATGCAGTATTAAGCAGCTTGGTCTCCACGGAGGCCCTGTGGTATAGCATGCGTGTGTGAATGTGTGTGTGTGTGTGTGTGTGTGCGTGCGCGCGTGATGCATGCTGACTGGCCGCGGACGGCGCGCGGCTAAGTACCGAGCCCTAAATAACCTATTTGGAGAACGGAAAAGAGCGAGTGGAGGGATTCGGTGGAGAGCCCGACATTGTGAGGAGAGCGGGGCATTAAAATGCTTCCAGTGACGAGCTGGGCTCCTCAGAGGGGCGAGAGAACGACGCGGAGGAGAATGGAGGCATTAAAAGGCAGAGCCAGGGCTCTGTCGGTAAACAATGTGCGAGGGGGGGGGGGGACGGGGCAACACACTGTGTTACTGAGACTGACCCGACCTCCCTATCCAAATCTCTGATTCCCCCCCTCCACACACACACACACACACGCACATTTTCTCACTCACTCGCTCGCTCGCTCTCCGGGCAAACTTAACGGAGTTTTCCTCATTTTCCTTCACCTCAATCTCCATCCCCTCAATCATCCTCGTCACTTTGTGTCTCCCCACCTTTTGATCATTTGTCATTCCCTCATTCCCTCCCTCGGCGCTCTCTTCAATCGTACACAGATCACTCCTGCCTCCATTCGTCCTTCGCCGAGGCTCATTCATTCTGTGCCCCTCTCCTTCAGTCTACCCTCAATAACGCCATCCGTCTTCTCGTCTCCCGAACCCAGATTAGTCTCCATCCATCTGTATCTTTGACAATCATCTCTACTGCACCCCACCCCCCCACCCCACACGCGCACACACACACACGCACGCCCCCCAAATATGACCAGCGGGTTTTGAAAGTCACGTTGATGTTACCTGGGGTAAACTCAAGTTTAATAAGTTGAATGAGGGAAGCGGGGAATGCTGAACCAGTCCGACTTGCCATGCAGCAGGCTTCAGGTTTGCTCCCCTGCACTTTGCTTCAATCACGAGCATCTGCGTCATCATCAATGCGACGCCTAAAAAATGCTCTTTCCCCCCATCGTGGCGGCAGGTGTTTTTTATCTTTTTTGGGTTAGCAAAGTACTTGGTGAGTCAACAAACAACTGTGTTTTCTTTTTTTTTTTTCCTTTTTACCAAGTTTCTCACAGAAGTGCTACCCACAGTTCTGAGAGCATGGCAGACAGAGGACACGGCGCGTTTGTCGCGCTTTTCAGAAGAGCTTCAACACTGGGAACGTCCTCAAAATGATCGGTATTCAGACGGAGCCGACAAGAGAAGACACAGATTAGTTTTCGGAGGTGTCCGCGCACGTTTCTTCTCCCGGTTTTATCGCGTTGCAGCGATCGGTGATGCCGTTGTGGTCCGTGGCTCCTGCAGTATTCAACTGCTGCCTCTTCTGAGGCTGGAAACAAAGGCACCAGTGAGAAGGGGAGAACCTTCAGAGCGCAGGGGGAGAAAGAAAATCAACACGAAACTCTGACAGCGAAAAAAACTCTCCGGGTTCTTCAAAAAGGAAAGAAAAAAAAACTTGCCAGAGAGAGACTTGAAATAAGATGCATTGTCGGAGGGATCTTCAGAAGTCTGGGGCGCGCCACTCCGTTCGTTCCCAAACAGAATGGAGCCGCCACTGATGCCGCGTGCATGCACAACGAGCCCCGAAAGGGCTGCGCTGCCGCTCGCCGCACACCCGCAGCCGAGCAGCCCGGGCAGAGGAGCCGCTTCCCAGCGGTCCACACACATGCGGAACAAGCCTGAGACCGCCGTGGCCTGTTGGATGAAGGGCGCCGTTTAGTCTCTCGTCTATGGTGACGAGAGGCCGGCACTGTGGCACGGGGCCGGGAGCAGGCAGAGTCGCCGGTGAGGCAGGGCCGGCTTTGTCAGAGAAAATGGCAGAGAAATTACTGGCGAAATCAATGGGGCTTTAGTCACTCCAGGAGTTTTTTTTTTTTTTGGGAGCGTAGATTGAATTTTGGGGGTTTCGGAGGGAGGGAGTGGGACTCCAATTTTCAGGGCCAGTCGAGCCGTACGGCCCCTCTGCAATAGCACAACTCCAGAGCGCACTCGTTCAGATCAATACTTAAAGTAGTAACTCCATCCGCGCCATGACAAATGGCTCATCTCGCCGCCTCTCTCTTTTCCTTTTCTCCTCGTGGTCCCAGATGCCCCGCTACCATCACCCTGCTTTGCCAGTCTCAATTTCACCCCGGAGTTAATCTGCTGGGCGGAGTGATGAGCGCTTGGGGAGCCGACAAGAGGAAGATGAAGGAGATGAAGGAAGAGGGGAGGGGGGGGGGTGGGGGCGTGAGGGGGTGGTGGGGAGGTAGGGAGGGAGGGTGAGCGATGGCCATGCATTATTGAGCGTACAGAGTGGAGTTTTTAGGGGATAAATGTGAAAGCATGTTTAGGGACAACCTTTTCCCTCCAGTCCCCCCCCCCCCCCCCTCCCCTCCCCTCCAATGCTTGCCCTCCCCTCCAACTTTCCTTCCCCCACGAGGACTGCCGCATCTCTAATTCAGCGGGGAGGTTAAAAATTCAAAGCTAGGCGGGGAGGAGGAGGTGGCAGTGGAGGGGGAGGGCAAAGAGAGTACCTGAAAATGGTCAAAATGAAGGAATGTCTTAGGGGACTTTTCTCAAGTGCTAATCTAGAGAGTTCCTTGCTTTGATTAGGCGTGTGTGTGTGTGTGTGTGTGTGTGTGTGGTTGCGGTGGGGGAGTACGGGGGTGGTAGATGAATATGGAGAGGAAGAGAGGGCAGGCGAGAGTGCAGACACACACTTTCATGCCGCGTCGTGTAGTGTAGTACACAGCGTGGCGTAAAATGAAGGTGCCTGCAGGGTGAAGCCGAGCCCACGTCTCCGAGAACACGACACATGCAGATACCGAGTAATGGAGCAGACGCACACACACACACACACACACACACACACACACACACACCCGAGACTTGAGACTGTAATTGACCATGCAGCATGTATCCACGCGCACGACGGCATTATGCCGCCATGCAATACGCATTCGGATCTCATTTCTTGGGCTCACGCGTCCATGACTCAAGAACGCGTCCATTTTTTTTGTTTTTTTTTTGGCGCACATACAGTAAAGTGTGACACGGTTACTGGTTAGCAGATTAAGGTCAGAAAGTGGAGCGTGGCCCGGTCCAGCGAGCTTTGTAAATACCATCGCCTTCCGGTGCAAATGCCACTGGGTTATCCATATTACGCACAGGCCGGACAGCTAGAGACCAGGGGCCATAAACGCTGGGCAGGTTACCACGGACACGAACACAGCCCAGTCCGCGCACACACACACACACACATACATTTGGAGATAAACAAGATAGTGTGCACCTTAACAAAGTTGGCACAAGTGTGTGTGTGTGTGTGTGTGTGTGGAAAGTTTGGGTGAAATTGATAGTTTTAATATGTGTGATTGTGTAAGAAGCCCGGAGACATCGTCTGAGCCATCAGCATAATGGGGAAGATAGTCTAATAGCACTCTAATAACTCAGCAGCTAGCTAGCGCCACATCAGCGGCAGCTCAAGGCTACTGTTAGACAATTCGACTGAGATAGGAGCTTTGGACTTTAAAGGACATTTTCAAATGACTGTCGCCACCACCTCTCTTGCCTTTTTTCTTCTCCCTTTTCCTCCCTCTCCTCATTTTACCGCTTGCTTTATCTTTGCTCCCCCTCGCCAGTCTTCCATCATTTTTTTCCGGTTCCGTCCCTCGCTCATTGTCTCTTTTCAAACAAACCTCTTCATCAAGCAGAGATAAGAGAGGAGAGGTGGGGAAATGAAGGGAGAGAGTGGGAGGAGGAGAGGGAGAAGGGAGATGGGGGGTTAATGCTCATATCTTGTCAACCACATCTTTGAAGTTGTTGCTCTTTACCTCTCCATTTTTTTCATGCGTGCTATCAGTGACATCAAAGTGGGCTAAGTCTCCCATGTGTGTGTATGCGGGCGTGTGTGTGTCTAAATGCCCTCAGGGATAGGTAGCTAATACTCCAAAAAAGTAAACGGGGAGGGAGAGAGAGAGAGAGAGAGAGAGAGAGTCTGGCAGTGGCAGCCAGCTACAGTCACTTCTTTGACTCTTTCTTCTCCTCTCTCTATCCATCCCCTCTTCACGATTAACATACTTTCTAATCATAGACACGGCTTCAGTATGGCATCCCTACCTCCACAGCCCGTCAGTACCAAAATTAAAGCACCTCTACCTTCACAAACACTCTGACACCTCAGAGACGCAGCCACTCACACACACACATATATATACCCACAGCAAGTGAGAATATGTAAGAAAAACAGAGGGGGAGGAAAAGAAAAATGAAGAAAAGAAAAGGAGTGTGCGCCTGTGACCAAGTGGAGCAAAACAGGAGAGAGGAGTGGGTGGGAGGCGTGTAGGTGTGCATACATATCTCCCTTCATTCCCACATCCTTCCATTTCTGTTCATTTTTTTTCCCCTCTTGGCCTGGGTGAAAAGACACAGAACCACGAACACTGAAGATACTTAGCATCTGTAACGAGCTTTTGAGCTTATCGGCCAATCCCTCAATTAAAGGCGCGCACACGCACACACACACACACACACACATTCTCACGAGCACCTACACACATCCACAAAAGGTTCAGCTGTCACATCACGGGAATTTTAAAACGGTAATGGTGTTAGGGGGAGAGATTGGGATGCTTGGATGGCTGTCTGGACGGCCGTCAGACTGGCTGGCCGGGAGAGGAGCCGAGTGAAGCAGAGAAGGAGAAGGAGAAGATGATGATGAAGAAGAAGAAGAAGAAGGCCTATTCCGTTTAAAAAAACAGGATAATCTCCAGGAAAGAGAAAAGGCAGCAAGGAGATTAGGCACACACGGCGGTAATGCTCCGGCATGAGTACACTTGGCTCATTTGCATGTGAAACAGAGGCGAGATATAACGAGGGAGGGATGGAACGGAGAGAATGAGTGGGACAAAAGCATGTGCGAGAGCGAGGGAGAGGGAGACGGTGAGAGACGGAGAGAGAGAGAGAGAGAGGGAGAGTGTACTGACATGTGTATGCATAAGCGTATTGCCTGTGCTTGTGCATTTGAGTGAGCCGCTGCGGCTGGCAGTGAGAGCCGGTGCAGGCGCTCACACAGATGTGTTTGAACCTGATAAGGCCTGATGAATGAGCGGCGTTTTGTGCCCGCTCCTCCGCCATAAAGAGACGGTGAATGGGGGGGTGGGGGGGTGGGGGGGTGGGGGGTGGGGGGTGGAGGGGGGGGCTCGCTATTGCCGCGCCGAGCATATGCGACGAGGCTTAGGGAGCGACAAGAAAGCCAACCTAATGCACCGCTACTGTTGCCGGCTTAAGAGGCATAGCTGGGATTTTCAACTTAAGCACTGGTACACGTAAACACGCGCGGGCTACAAACATGGAACGGCTCCGTTTACAGGTCGCGCTGGCGGCTGGGGACGGGGGTGCCGATCAGATTTGTGTCACGCTGACATCACTGGGCGCCGCGCCGCACTCGGCCATCCGATCGCGCGGCCGCTCGCCGCCGGCGACGGGCGGCGGGAGAAGGAGAGCGGCGGCGGGGAGGGGATTGGGAACGCGAGTGGGGGCCGGGCCGCATCCAGAAATGGAAGGAGAAAGAGAGAATAGAGAGAGAGAGAATAGAGAGAGGGAGAGAGAGAGAGAATGGTGTGATATTTTGCCCGGGCTCTTTCCGCAGCATTAGTGACCCTTGCATTAACCCGCTTCTCTTTCTGTGGCCCCGGCCCGAACACTGCATGATTTATTAACAAGGCTGGCCCACTGTGGGCTACACAAGCACACACACACGCGCACACACTCTGAGAGAACTTTAAACTACGCACAATACAAGTGTAGCGGCGCGGCGCAGACGCGGATCGAGCTCGGCGCGGCATTGTGCCTTCCCCCTCATTTAGTTATCTAAGCGCTTTATTAGGGCATGTTCTAAAGAGTCTCGGGAGGCCGCAGCTCCGAGTCTGCACATCCCGTAAACTATTACCCCAGACGCGCCCCCCCCCCCCCCCCCCCTTGTTACGAAGGGAGCGGAGGCCACGTCTTCCCGGCCGCGACCCCGGGGGGGGGGGATCGAAGAGCGGGGAAACCACACATCTTTAAGAGGCGGGTTGGAGGGGGAAACTGTGATGGCGAAGACGGAGGGAGATGAGAAGGAAGGGCGTGGGCCGTTGGAGCGCCCGTGGTCACGTCCAGCGATCCCCGGGCGCGTCCTTCCACGCCTTTCACCTGATTCGCCGTCCGATCGGCCTGCGAGCAGGGGAGACGCGCGCTGCGCGCACACACGCGGCGCTCTCTCGCTCGATTGGTGGCTCATTAGGGTGAAAAGCGGACGGAAGAGACCTGAGAGGAAACTCGGCAATGCGAATGCGCGTACGCGCGCGCGCACGCACGCGCACGCACGCGCATACCTACAGAGAGGGAAATTGATTTCCTCAGAACACAGGGAGATCAAAAGGCTTATTATAATTGGTTTGTAAATGCGGCTGAGCTCACCCACCTCCTCTCCGGAGCGCACCGCACACACACCCCTGCGCCAGCTCCAACGCGCGCTCATCTGTAATAAACTTGTCGGCCTTTTACTGGAAGCAAATGTGCTACGGGAGGCGGTGTGTGTGTGTGTGTGTGTGTGTGGGGGGGGGGGGGGGTTAGCGTAGGTAGGTTACGCAGCGATGCTATCGCAGGGACCGGCTCTCCCCCCCCCCCCGGTTGGGAAAGATGGGTTGGGGGGGGGGGGGGGACTCCGGCGGAAAAGAGAAAAAGGAGGTCGTGGTTCTGTAACAGACTGGGGGGGGGGGGGGGGGGTGGGCGACGGCGAGGCGGGGAGGGGAGGACTGGGATATGAAAATGATCCTCACATTATGAGGATTAATAATCATATATGCTCCTGGCCCTTTTCTCTCCCTTTCTCTCCCGAATCAAATTAATCACCGCCGCCTCCCCCAGCTCAGCCTTTGCCTCCTTTATTTCGCCCGCCCCCTCCTCCTCCTTCCTATCTCTCCCCCCCCCCCCCCCCCCCAGCTCCCTCCCATTCTTTGGCTAATTGGGCTATCTGAGGTGCCGACTTCAAACGCTACCTGCTGGCCCACACAAACGAAGAAGTGGGGAAGGCCGGTGCAGCATGTATGCGCGCCAAAATCCAGCCCCGTGTCGTGGGTTTCTACAGCTACCTCATCTGTGCCTCTCATTGTTGGCCCGATCTTTGGGAGCGATGAGTTGGGCTGAGGGTGGGGGGACGGGGGGGGGGGGGACGGGGACACTTTTAATATCCACACTTCAAAGTAAGGATACGAGAGAGAGGCCGTCGCCGCTCGCGGGATAATCTTGCCGCCTGAAACCTTATCCACCGCACTCGGCGCTTTGCGCGGGCGCACCCTCGCTCATATAAACAGCTGTTTACAATTGCAAATGCTCACATCGGGCCTGGGATTAGAAGCCCTTGCGCTCGCAGAGCTCAACAATGGATGGGAGGGTGGGGTGGTGGTGTTGGTGGGGGGGGGGGGGGTAATAGCGGTTTGACAGGAAGCGGAGGGCGGCCCATTACTGACGGCGGCGTGCGACTTGGCTGCTGGCGGACCCGTGGATCGCGGACGGATCTGCGAGCTGCGAGGCGCGTGCGTCTCATTCGAGCTCGGTTCTCACGCGTCCGAGTCAGATGCGCGGCGCCCGCGGTGACCTCGCCGCGCTCAGGTGTTTTGCCGGGCCAGCTAAGTGGCTGGAGGAGGAGGAGAGGAGGCGAGAAAAAGTTTTGAGCCGGACCGGAATACATCAGGCGGAGAGGGGGGGGGGGGGGGTAGTCGGAACATGCGTATTCTTGTCAGTGCTCAGAGCCGCTGCAGCAAATGCTGCCCGGTAGGCTCGGCGCTCAGACAACCTCATCGAGCAGAGGGGAGGGTGTAAAAAAAAAAAAAAAAAAAGTCTATTTGTACCAAGTTATCAGCATTTAAATGAGATCAGGTGTAAAACTGAATTTAAAACTTGACCTCCCCCACAAAACTGAGAAAAACGCTCCCAGACAGACAGACTTGCTGGAGAAGCTAATAGATTCATCACCCGGCTCATAACGGTATGTCTCAGTGACTTACGGGACCACAAACTTCTGAGGATCACCCTTGAGACCTGGCATCGTTCAGACATCGTTAAAGGATCGCCGCTTCCATCTAAGAGGACGCGGGTGTTCACCGTCCCGCCGCTTCCTACATTTTAAATGCGCTACGTTCAGCACCCGACACGCTCAGCCAATGGGCAGGCCGGGAACGCCGAAGGACAGCTGGGCCGAGCTGATCTGCTGAACCCGACCCCGGCTTTCAATGAAGGAGAGATGGAGCGCATTAGGCTGCGTGCGCGGCCGGAGAACGACCGCACACATGGATGTGGATGCGGCCGTGTGCAGCCAGAGGGCGTGTCTCCCACCATCAGCTCTCTGCTCCTCTGCCGGGCCTCCACAGCCACCTCTGACCCTGCCCCGAGCTCACAGCCTCCCCTGCACGGCCTCGTCTGCGTGGGTGGCTGTGTGTGCGTGTGCGAGTGCGAGTGCGAGTGTGTGCAGGGGAGGCTGCGCTGCCGGGCAGCCGATGGAGAGGAAGGAGAGGGGTCGGCGAAGGTCAGCGGTGGCTCGGTGTGGTGTCGGGCCCGCCTCTGCTCGCCAGCTCAGAGTGAGAGGTGCAGGAGGAGGAGGAGGAGTGAAGAAGCTCTCAGAAGCGAGGGATGAGGAGAAGGATGGGGAGGTCAGGAGGAGCGTAGTGGGCCTTGAGCAGTGAGTTTTCAGCGTGTGAAGGAAGGATGCGGGGCGAGGGGTCAATCTGCATGAGCAGACCGAGACACCGTGCGGAGCCAACCGAGGTCAATCAAATCCCAATTCCGTTTCAAAGACCGTTTCATAGCCCAACTACGAAACTTAAACTGATTCGATTCAGGACGTGCAGAGGAAGCCATCCATCCATCCGTGCCTCCATCTGCCATCTTATCAGCTTTGTACCAAAACAAGCAGACCCCCCAGGGAGTCAAACCCAGGACCTTCTCGCTTCTCATCAAGCCAATAACCACAACTGATCTCTCTTCTTCTTCTTCTTCTTCTTCTTCTTCTTCTCTCCTCTCTCTTTCTCTCTCTCTCACACACACACACACACAGTCCAGGACCACAGGCAGACGTACCGACAGGTGTGGGGCTATGAAAAGGCCACGGTGTCTTTATAGTCAGCTCTCAGAAAAGGTTATTAGACATCAACCAGAACAGGCGGCTGTCTCAGCCAATAAAAAGGGGAGCTGTGGGTGCACGGGCCAAGAGGGTGCATGCATGCATGTGTGTGTGTGTGTGTGTGTGTGTGTGTGTGTGTGTGTGTGTGTGTGTGTGTGTGCGCGTGTGGGAGGGGGTCGGATCATGGAGTGACAGGTGAACGCCAGGACTTGCCGTACAGGTGAATGCAGATGGGACAGCTGCCAACACTGACATTTAACTGACATCAACAGCTAGCATCAGCCACGTGTGCCTCTGCACTTTTGTTTATGTACATAACATCAGAGGTGTGTGTGCATGTGTGTGTGTGTGTGTGTGTGTGTGTGTGTGTGTACTCAGACTGAGAATCTGAAGGTCAGATGGAATTATATACACACTTGCACCGTCTGTCTGTGATTTCCTGGTGTCCTGGTTATGGAATGAATATGGAGGAGCTGGAGCAGAAGGCTCGGTGACACCAGGACAAGGTGATAGGAGTGGACAGGTGTGTGTGTGTGTGTGTGTGTGTGTGTGTGTGTGTGTGTGTGTGTGTGTGTGTGTGTGTGTGTGTGTGTGTGTGTGTGTGTGTGTGTGTGTGTGTGTGTGTGTGTGCCCGGGTGTCAGCGCTTTGTGCCAGGACAGCAGGTGGCTAGTCATAGGACATCAGTGACCTTCTCCTTATCCTTCCCTCTACCTTCCTCCCTTTGTCCATCTCTCGCTCTGTCCCCGAGTCCCAGTTCAGCTCACCTGCTAGAGCACAACAGGTCAAGATGAACGCACACACGCACACACACACACAGGTGCGTGTGGTTTATTCATGAACGGGTGTGCGACGCCGTTTTGACACCACGTTGCTGAATAATGTAAATGCGCAGCGTGTCCTCCGAGCAGAGAAAGGCTGGAGAAGATGTGTGAAGAAGGACTAAACGGAGATGTGTGTATGTGTGAGCGCTTGCGTGTGTGTGTGTGTGTGTGTGTGTGTGTGACGGCCTTACCTTTGGTGGCTGACGGGAGCGGGGTGAGATGGAGCAGACATCGGGGGTGGGTGGAGGATGGAGGGAGGGAGGTGAGAAACGGAGACATTGCCCATTACTGTGAAACTCAACATGAAAGCAACAGTTGGACACGCACGCACACACACACACACACACACACACACACTCACTCTTTGTGTGCGAGGAGAAGGCCAACGTGAGCTTGGCGAAGATCTCGTCGTTTTCATATTTCTCTTCGTTGGCCTTGGTCCAGAAGCTGTTCTCGGACAGATCCTCGGGCCCCAGCTACGGGAACCAGACATGTGGTACAAGCAGGTCATTGCACTGATTCGGTCGCTAGAGGTGGCGATCTGAGCACGTGGCAAAGCATTAGACGGGGAGATGCAGAAGAGGAGACGGCAGGAGCACGCACGGGCAGGACGGTCCAGGTGGGAATAGAGGGATGAAAAAGGCACAGAGAGGGCAGGGAGAGCAGGAGACAAGTAATTATTTCCCCTAATCTCTGAACTGTGTCTCTGCAAAAACAGGTCTTGAAAATTCCCTCTTTCTTTCTTTGCCCTCACTCTGGAGGCCTCGCCGTATCCATCCCTCTTGCAAGTTGTACTTTCACTTTCTCTCTATTCCGGTCACAAGTCACAATGAACTTTGTGTTTTTTTCCCTCCCCTTCACTTTTCCAAGTGTTCTCATCAAAGGGGATGGGTGGGGGTGTGCAGAGAGAAAGGGAAAGTGAAACAGAGAAAGAAGCGAGCGAGAAAGCAGTGCGAGTAAATTTACAGATATCAGTCCTTTCATTATGGACAATGCCTCGGGGATGTGGGCGTAGGACGGAACAGACAGGGAGTAGGGAGAGGGAAATGTGATACGGGGATGAGCTGAAGGAGCGAGAAGGAAAGCAAGAGGGTGCGCAAAAAACGGGGAGGATGAGACCAGGCGAGGGGAGAAAAAAAAAGTTAATTTAAATTACAAAAGAATACTGTCCTTTCTAGCAGCAATTTAATTATCTTTCAGTGGCGCAGTTAAAAGAAGGAGGCTTATTAAAAAGCAATTTCTGTGACATCCTCGTCAAACACTCTCACCAGCCCGAGAGAGAGAGAGAGAGAGGGAGGAGAGAGAGAGAGAGAGAGAGAGGGAAAGTGAGAGGGAGAAGAGAGGAGAAGCTAAATGCTGATGAAGTCTGCTGAAGCCATTAAACAGTAGCTTTAGGCTAAAGAAAGACAGAGGGACGTTTTGATGTTTTAACCATCACAGATGAGAGGGAGGAGAACATGAAGCACATAGTCATGAGATACACGCATGCATGCGAGTCACTTCAGGTCAAACCCTCCACCCGATGTGTCTCTCACAACAGCCAAACACACGTGTCATACATACATATACATGCATCTATCTATCTGTGTCCAGCTGGAACTGACCTTTGTCCACTGGGCCTTCTTCATCTGGACCTCAGGTTTGTACTCCTTCTTATGCCGCAGCCCGTAAGGCAGTGGAGGTGGTGCCGGGGGACCCCAGCCACCCAGCGGAGGTGGCGGGGGAGGCGCACCGCCCATTCCAAACAGCGGTGGAGGAGGTGGTGGGCCTCCGCCCGGGAGCGGTGGAGGAGGTGGGGGTCCTGGCATCCCAAGGGAGGGGAGGAGGAGGCGGGGGTCCTGGCATCCCAGGCAGAGGAGGAGGAGGTGGGGGTCCTGGCATGCCTGGTAAAGGAGGGGGAGGGGGAATAGCGGCCTGGCCCGGTAGAGGAGGAGGAGGAGGTATAGCGGCCTGGCCCGGTAGAGGAGGTGGAGGGGGAATGGCGGCCTGGCCCGGTAGAGGAGGTGGAGGAGGAATACCGGCCTGGCCCGGTGGAGGTGGGGGCCCGGGCGGAGGGGGCACGCCTGCACTCTGGCCCGGCAGAGGGGGCGCGGGCGGCGGAACGGGTACATCAGGCGCCGGAACGGGAACGGGAACCGTGACGGTGACAACTTTCGTCTTGGCCTCCTGCAGATCTTTCGACAGCTTTTCGATCTGCGGGGGGGGGGGAATAAGACACAGGGTGTTCCTCTCAACTCAACGACGGATCGACCATCAGACGCGCTGCGGCCCGACTGTTGCACATCTCTTGGGTTCCGTTTACCGACGCGCCAACGGAGGCCCCGTCCAAGGAGCGCCGGCGCCAAGGCAGCGATTAGATTCGAGACAAAAGGCGGAGGGGGGAGGAGGGATTTGGAAGGGACGCGAGGGAATCGAGTCCACGGAGGAGTTCCAAAACAAAAGTTTGAAGGGGAGGACGCGCTCCTAGATTAGACGCCAGGGTGAGGCGTTCTCTCTTTCGGTATTTACATGAGCGTTGCGGGAAACGGTCCCGGTCATTAAAGCTCCCACTGGAAGACGCGTAAAGGGCCGTCTCAAGGCTATTCATCGCATCCCAGCGAAGCCTAAACGCTGCACGTGTGTGCGCGCGTGTGTGTGCGTGTGCGTGTGTGTGTGTCGGCTGCCGGTGCGCGGCCGGGACAAACGGTCTGGGAACAGACAGGAGCGGACACCGAGGCGTTCCGCGCCGAGGCGGCAGATGAAAGAGCCGGGCACGCCATCACACCCGGGAACGCTGAGGGATCCCAACATGTGAAGAAATCTGGATCGGGCAGCGCCTCACGCGCGCGCACACACCGTGATCCATCTCCCAATGAGGAGCTTGTTAGACGCCTGGCTGCTGATGCAGCGTGCGTGCGTCCCGCAACTGTGTGTGCGTGTGTGCGTGTGTGTGCGTGTGTGTGCGTGTGTGTGTGCGCGCGGTGAGGAGATGACTCTGCTGGCATCAGCCACGTTGGATGAGGCCCACTTTGGAAGCTGCGTCTTAGCGACAGACACACACGCACACACACAAGAGTGGGAACATCTTCATGTGATTCTGAGCACACATGCGCCCAGGCAGACTGTTCTGGGTCATTGGGTGTGTGTGTGCGTGTGTGTGTGTGCGTGTGTGTGAGAGAGTGTTTCGGGTGTCAGAGCGAGGCAGAGTCCAGCTGGTGTGGCAGCAGGACACTGACAGCTAAACAATTCTCATCTTTGGCTCCCTACTGTACCAGTGTACACACACCAGCACGCACACACACGCACACACACACACGCGCACGCACACACAGAGCGCGTGTCTTGGCCTTAAAACGTTCTGTCTGTCCCATCGTTTCCCTTTCTTCTTCCTTTTCATTCTTTTCATCACTCTTCATAGCCAACATTCCCTTACTTGCCGCTTTTATTTTTATGTTTTTGACAGAGTTTCTTAATCTCTAAAGGATTTGGCTTCTTCTCACTACCACCCCCCCCCCCTCCACCCTCCACCCTCCCTCCCCAGCACCAGCACCTCTTTCATGCCACGGAAGCAGTTGGCCCGATCGTTTAAGGCCGGGGTGGGGGTGGTTGTGTGTTTGTGTGGGTGTGCGTGGATGCTGGACAACTTTCCCGGTGCTTGGAGAACTGCGACGTTGCACTTCTTTTAAGCCGTGAAATATTGAACTCCTCGCCGCCCGGGCTCAACCGTCGTGCGGACTGGAAGGGTTCCACGTCGGGGCCCCGTGTTTACTGTTCTCATGTTTTGAGTGGAAGCCGAGGCCGCTGCACTGTTTGGTCAGCTTGACAACATGCCACAGAGGCTTCTAGGACGGACTGAGAGGAGGAGGACTTCTACTTCCATGTCATCTCTCACAATTAGCATTAGCCTCAGGGTAGCACACAGCTCCCTTACAGAGGCAGGTGTGTGAGTGCGTGTGTACCTGCTGCTGCAGGGACTCCAGCTCCTTCTGCAGCCCCTGGTTCTTCTCCTCTTGCTGCTGCTTGGAGGCGCTCAGCTGCTCCTTCTCCTGACTCAGGCCCTGCAGCTTGCCCTCGTAGTCGCTCTCCAGCTTCTTCAGCTCCACCTGCAACTCGTGGCGCGCCGTCAGCTCCGCGTCCAGCTGTAGCCAGCGCACGCACGCACGCACGCACACACGCACACAGATAAAGTCAGTCCCCGGCGTCTCAGAAAGCGGCTCGACTTGTGTGCAGCACGTGCAGTATGTGCCCCGTCTCACGCCGATCGTACGGACGTGGACGTTGACGTTGCATCGACGCGCCGGTTAAGGATCGCGTACCGGGGGCGGCCGCCGAAGCGACCGAAGGGGCGGATGCGGCGTTGGGTGTCAGGCGACCAGGGCACCTACGAAGGCTTAGAGCCGAGCGGAGGAGTCGTGGAAAAGGCCAAACCGCTGTTTTGAAACGACTCCATTTGACGGATGGCCGGAGAGGGCCAGAGACACAAGGTTCTCCCGTGAAATGTGAAGGCTCGGCTCTCACACACGCGCACGCACACGCACACACACACACACACACACACACACACACACACACACACACACACACACACACACACACACACACACACACACACACACACACACACACACACACACACACACACACACACACACACACACACACACACACACACACACACACACACACACACACACACACACACACACACACAGCTACTGAAACAGCAGCGGCAGCTTCGGTGTCTTAAAGGGCCGAGGACGCCGATTTTTCTCTCTGAAGGAGAACTGTGAGAGACGTCCGGGCCCCGAATTCCTATTTCGTCACGTCTTCAAGGATTCTCTTTTTCCTCGCTTTTCTCGGAGACCCCTCGACGCACGGGCCGGGCATACTGAAACGGACGGACCGGCGGACGCGCACACACGCGCACACACACGCACACACACGGACGGGCTGTTTAATTTGCCCACGGCAGATCCGTTACTCCGGCTGTCATTGTCCTGACAGCCTCATCCCTAATTCCTGCCAGACACTGCCAGCAATTACACCAGCGCTCTGCCTGCCTGCCTCTGTGCGTGCGTGTGCGTGTGTGGTCAAGGAAAATTAAACCCGCTACGTTCACGTAATGCGTGTGTGTGTGTGTGTGTGTGTGTGTGCGTGGCACAGATATGATCCCACGCGAGAGTGTGTCTTGATGCACGGCTGAATGAAGGCTGGTTTCAGCTCCCCCGTCGCAATTATCCCGTCACTGGGACGCGGGCGTCACAGTGGCGGCACACCGCAATCAAGGCGTTTACCCCCTTGTGTGAAAGCCTGCGTGTGTGTGTGTGTGTGGAGGAGGGAGGGGGCGGGGTTGTTGTGTTTTTGGTGCGCGTGTGTCGGCGTCCCCGCTCCGGCCGGGCGCGTGCGCTTCACCTTCTTCTCCAGCTCGTTGGCCTTGGCCTCGCTGGTCTCCACCTTGGTCTGGTCCACCATGTTGTCTGCGGACGGACGGAGAGCAGATGGCGGATGAGACGAGAGGAGGGGGCATTCCGGCCGAGCGGCCGGCGCCCGCCCGGCTGCCAAGGCATGGCACCCACCGGCCTGGCACGCACGCACACACACACACACACACGCACACACACACATACCCCATCCCCCTTATCGCAGCGTTCACAGTCGGGATCTGCGAGACGATTGTGGAGACATCTCATTACAATGGGCTGCTATCTGTTGCACGCCCGGCGCTACGCATCATTAACCCTTAAGCTCCCAACACGCACGCACACACACACACACACACACACGCACACACACACACACACACACACACACACACAGAGCTCGTCCAGGCTGCGTGGGAGCGTGCCCGCTTCCCTCTACGCGTTGCACACCCCGCACCACGTCGTGCACGGCGTTTCCGCGCCGCCCGACCGCGGGAAGGGGGCAATCCGCCGTCAGGGGCGGGGGACCGGGCGGGGGGAGGGTGCTTTCGCGGCGTAATTGCGGGGCCCACAGGTGGCTCGGCGCCCGAGGGCCCGCCGGGCGCGCAATAACGGGAGCCAATTAGCGTGAGGATGAATGCGGCGGAGTCGGCGGATCAAAGGCGGCCGATCACGCGGCCCGGGAGAGGGATCAAACGCGCGGCCGAGATGGAGCGGGCGGCGAGGGGGGGCCCCGCGCCGAGCACCACGAGACGCCACAAACTTGTCGGGAGTGAATAATGGATCTCGTCCGATTTGCATATTTATTATCGCCGTGGCGGCGGGGCTGCATCCACGCAAAGCGGCTGGGCGGCGAGAGGAGGGTCGCGAGATCCGGGCTTTTCCCGCACGATGATGTGCATCCGCGTGCGAGCCGGCACGCTTATTAGATGTGTAATACGGTGGTGGTGGTGGTGGGGCGGGGGGGGGTGTTGCTTCTGTCATGGTAGCTGGGCTAAATGGGGCAAACTTTGAATGGAGAGCACTAAGGGAGCCTGAATGTAAGGGGTGGCGGGTGGGGGGGGAGGGGGGGGGGGGGGGGGGGGGGGAAACTGTGCTGAATTTCAGAGTTCAAAGAAAAACACTAAATAATGCATGCGGGGCAGAATTGGGCTGCTTTCCACCGATAATAACTCCGGCAGCCTTAAAGGAGGCCAGCCAGCCAGCCTCTCTCTCTCCCTCTCTCTCTCTCTCTGTGTGTGTGTGTGTGTGTGTGTGTGTCAGGACACATTTAGAAGCAGTGCAATTAGAGCCTCCTGCGGTGAGCAACAGAGACCCGCCATAAAGGAGGACCGACTCCCGAGACGCGTCCCGCACCTCCGCTCTGCCATTCTGCTCCGGTTTAGTTTGCCGCGGGCCGGCCCGCCACTCACCCCGGGCCCACTCTTTCCGCCGCTCATTTCGATTGGTTTTTTGTTGTGGGGAGGGGAGGGGTGTGTGTGTGTGGGGGGGGGGGGGGGGGGTTTGTCTTAGAGTGGGGAGACGCGTCATCCCGTTTGTTTTCTTAAATGGTTTTCCTCATTTTCCAAGCCGGTGTCCAGTCCCGCTGATCGCAGGTGGAATCAAATAGAGAGAGAGAGAGGAAAAAAAGTTGTTCTGCGTGGTAATCCCTCTCCACTGCCGGAGCCTGGGACTCTGCAGACCTGCCCCCCCCCACCCCCACACACACACACACACCTCCCTCTCTCCCATCACTCCCTTTCGGAAGGACGCGATGAAATGACACTTTATTAGCCGGCACGAGCGGGAGGGATGACCGCAGCGAGCAATGGGCGATTCAAACGTTCATAAAGGGACCCCGGCCGTTGCCCGAATGGCCGACTTTTATGACTTTTAAAAGTCTATCGGCGGGACCGGGATGGGACGGGGACGGGGGGGAATCTCGCCCGGTCTGCTGCGAAATCAGACGAGATCTCGCATCAGTTCAGACCCGGGACCGTGAACGCCTCCGCCGCTCGCTCACTCACACACTCACACGCTCGCTCCCTCCCTCTCTGGCTCCACCCTGTGGCGGCATCGGCCCACTGCATGTTGTTCAACACGGATGTTCCCGGGATTGTGACGAAATGCAAGCAAAACGACAAGAAAAAGAGAACAGTCTTCCGGCGTGGCCGTGGCCGGCCGTTACTTTACCTTTTTTAGTTATTCATCGCTCGATTGTTGTGATTTATTCGTGTTTCCGCGCGGCCCGGGCTCTGGAGTGAGCGTCTGGGTGTGTGGAAACAGCGGGGGGGGGGGGGGGTGGGGGGGGGGGGGGGGGGGGGGGGGGGTGGGGGGGGTGAAGCGAGTGGGGCTTGCAGCGGCTCACCTATCAGGCCCTCGATGTTGAGGCTGAGGTTG